>JAXCGZ010017344.1:70000-78320 GCA_037179515.1 Halocaridina rubra | reverse complement strand
ACATATTATATATTATATATATATTATATATATATATATATATATATATATATATATATATATATATATATATATATATATAATATATATATATATATATATATATATATATATATATATATATATATATATATATATATATATATATATATATATATATATATATATATATATATATATATATATATATATATGTATATATATATGTATATATATATATATATATATATATATATATATATATATATATATATATATATATATATATATATATATATATATATATATGTATGTATGTATGTATGTATTTATGTATGAATGTATATATGTATGTATGTATGTATGTATGTGATTACCTAATTGTGATTACCTAATTGTGCTTACGAGAAAGAGCCCAAAGCTCGTATCTTCCCGTCTCCTCATCGGTTCCATTTTATACTTAGTGATACTTATCATACCTGTCCTTAAAACTATGGATTGAGATAGCATTAACTACCTCCTCGCTTAGCGAATTCCAATTATCAACTACTCTTACACTGAAAAAGTATTTCCTTACATCCTGCGAAGAAGTTTTCTTACGAAGCTTCAAACTATGACCTCTAGTTCTAGAGCCAGCCATATCAAAATATCGATCCCTATCCACTCTATCATAACCATGAAGGAATTTAAAGACTGTCACCATATCCCCCCTCACTCTTCTAGCTTCGAGTGATGGTAAGTCTAATTCCCTCAGCCTCTCATCATAACTGAGATTGCGTATTTCTGGCACCAGTTTCGTGGCATGTCTTTGAACTTTTTCAAGCTTAGCTATGTGCTTTTTCAAGTGCGGATTCCAAAAGGGGGCTGCATATTCGAGTTTTGGCCTCACATAGGTTACATAAATATTTCTGAACATTTCCTTGTCCATGTGCCTGAAGGCTACCCTTACATTTGATAAGAATGCATATGCTGCCCTTACTATGCCATTTATATGTATTTCTGGAGACAAATCTGCCAGTATGTTTACTCCTAGATCTCTCTCATTTTCTGTCACTTGAAGTTGTACTCCAGCCACCGAGTAGTCAAGCTTGGGCCTTCTTGCACTTGTACCCATTCTCATTACCTTACATTTTGAAGTATTGAATTTCATTAGCCACTTTTCTGACCACTCATGCAGATTATTTAGATCCTCCTGAAGTTCTCTACCATTGTTCTCGTTTTTTACTTTCTTCACAATCTTTGCATCATCTGCAAACATATTCATGAATGAATTTACAGACTCTGGTAGGTCATTTACATATACAAGGAACAAAATATGTATGTATGTGATTACCTAATTGTGATTACCTAATTGTGTTTACGGGAAAGAGCCCAAAGCTCGTATCTTCCCGTCTCCTGATCGGTTCCATTTTAGACTTAGTGATACTTATCGTACCTGTCCTTAAAACTATGTATGTATGTATGTATGTGATTACCTAATTGTGATTACCTAATTGTGTTTACGGGAAAGAGCCCAAAGCTCGTATCTTCCCGTCTCCTGATCGGTTCCATTTTTAGACTTAGTGATACTTATCATACCTGTCCTTAAAACTATGGATTGAGGTAGCATTAACTACCTCCTCGCTTAGCGAATTCCAATTATCAACTACTCTTACACTGAAAAAGTATTTCCTTACATCCTGCAAACAAGTTTTCTTCCGAAGCTTCAAACTATGACCTCTAGTTCTAGAGCCAGCCATATCGAAATATCGATCCCTATCCACTCTATCATAACCATGAAGGAATTTAAAGACTGTCACCATATCCCCCCTTACTCTTCTAGCTTCGAGTGATGGCAAGTCTAATTCCCTCAGCCTCTCATCATAACCGAGATTGCGTATTTCTGGCACCAGTTTTGTGGCATGTCTTTGAACTTTTTCAAGCTTAGCTATGTGCTTTTTCAAGTGCGGATTCCAAAAGGGGGCTGCATATTCGAGTTTTGGCCTCACATAGGTTACATAAATATTTCTGAACATTTCCTTGTCCATGTGCCTGAAGGCTACCCTTACATTTGATAAGAATGCATATGCTGCCCTTACTACGCCATTTATATGTATTTCTGGAGACAAATCTGCCAATATGTTTACTCCTAGATCTCTCTCATTTTCTGTCTCCTGAAGTTGTACTCCAGCCACCGAGTAGTCAAGCTTGGGCCTTCTTGCACTTGTACCCATTCTCATTACCTTACATTTTGAGGTATTGAATTTCATTAGCCACTTTTCTGACCACTCATGCAGATTATTTAGATCCTCCTGAAGTTCTCTACCATTGTTCTCGTTTTTTACTTTCTTCACAATCTTTGCATCATCTGCAAACATATTCATGAATGAATTTACAGACTCTGGTAGGTCATTTACATATACAAGGAACAAAAGTGGCCCTAAAACTGAACCCTGTGGAACTCCACTACTAACTCTTCTCCATTCAGACACTGAGTGTCTTACTCTAACCCTCTGTTCCCTTCCTTCTAAGTAAGTTTTTATCCATTCCAAGACATTTCCACCTATTCTAGCCATTGATTGCAGCTTCCTAATAAGTCTCCCATGTGGAACAGTGTCAAACGCTTTCTGGAAGTCTAGGAATATGCAATCTGCCCAGCCCTCTCTTTCCTGTAAGATTTGGCTTACCTCATCATAAAATTCTAATAAGTTTGTTACTGTTGATCTTCCTTCTCTGAAGCCATGTTGCCTCACTGACAAAAAGTTGAAGGATTCCAAGTGAAGAGAGATATGTTTCCTTAGTAGTTTCTCCATAACTTTGCAAACTATGCTGGTCAAGGAAACTGGTCTATAGTTCAGAGCCGTATCCCTCCTTCCCTTTTTGAAGATAGGTATCACATTTGCTTGTTTCCAGCATCTTGGAATCTCCCCCGACTCCAATGACTCCTTAAATATGATACTTAGTGCCACTGATATTGTGTTTGCGCATTTTTTAAGCACATGAGGGGATATGTCATCAGGACCTGTAGCTTTATGAACATCTAAATCCATCAGCGCTTTGCATACCTCTGTGGCTGTAAGGTTGATGTTCTCTAATACCGGCCCTTGAGCTTCTATCACTGCAATCTGAGGGGGTGGGGTATTTTCTACTGTAAATACTGACTGAAACTCCTTGTTCAATTCTTTGCAGATCTCTTCGTCCGTCTCAGTGATGCTTCCATCCGCTCTCTTTAGCCTTAAAACCTGTTCTTTTACCTTCAGTTTTCCTCTGATAAAGCTGTGGAAAAGCTTGGGATTTTCTTTCGCCTTCCTGGTGATGTCCCTCTCATAATATTTCTCTGCCTCTCTCCTTTTACTTAGGTAGTCATTTCTTGCTCTTTTGTAGGTTTGCCAGGCATTTATGTTTTTTCTCCTCCTATACCTTTTCCAGCATTTGTCTCTCCACTCCTTAGCTCTTTTACACCCATTATCGAACCATTTCTCTCTGGCATGAATTACACCTACTTTGGTGACAGGTATGCAGCAATCTACAATCTTCCCATATTTCTCACAAAAGATGTCATACATTTCTTGTACAGATTTGTTGTAAAATAAGGTTCTCCAGTCAATAACTGCAAAAGGCTCATTCATTTTGATGTAATCTCCTTTCTGATAGTTCCTCCTCATGTCCTCAGTGCCTCTACTCTCAGGAAGAATGTCTTCAATGATATACTCCATCAACAACACACAGTGGTCACTCTTTCCAATTGGTGGTTCATACTCAATATTTTCAATATCCAACACATTATCTGTGAACACCAGATCAAGTAGTGATGGCTCATCCCCACCCCTGGCTCTTGTTGGTTCCATTACATGTTGGTGTAGGAAATTCCCTTGTACGCAATCTAGGAATCTTGCCCCAAAGGAGTCCTCACCACTGTGTGGGTCAAGATTTATCCAATCTATCTCTTTATGATTAAAGTCTCCCATAATCAAAATCCTACATTTTTTCTCCCGCGCCATGTTAACAACTGAGTTTATGACTTCAATCGTACCTATATGACTTTCCTCATAAATTTCAAGCCTATTTTGGTTCCTTGGTGGGTTGTATACAACAGTTATTATAATGCTCTCTGACCCAGTATTTATGCGAGCAACAAGAAATTCCCTGAACTCACTTTCTATAGCCAAGTTTATCTCTTCAACTTGAATCCTCTCACTTATGAGCAGTGCTATCCCTCCACCAGTCCTCTCAGATCTTTCGACCCTTAGTATTCTGAAGCCCTTAGGAAAAACTGTGACACTGTTTATGTCCTCACTCAACTTAGTCTCTGTAATTGCTACTATATCTGCCTTACTGTTGTGAATCCTATCTTTTAATTCTACTGCCTTACCAGCTAATCCATCAGCATTTGTGTATAACAATCTTAATGAGGCCCCATCCCCTGATCTTCTGTCATTATCTTCTTTATCTCCCCTTTGTCTGGAAGTATTCCGTAACGAAAATTTTTCTTCTCTTCTTCATTTCTTTCATCATTTAACCTTCTTGCCTCTTGCAACAAGTTTTTGATCTTTCCCATCTCTTCCTGTGTTCTGTATCGTCTAATGAACACTTCTTTGCATTCTTGAAGGTCTTTTAGACTTTTTTTTCTCAACAATATTTCCCTACATGTCTCCCCTCTCTCAAAGGTTACTTTTGTTGGTCTTGGCTTTCCTTCCCTCGAATATTTACCTAGTTGGTGTATGTTTACAATATCCTCAGGACCACATACTACTCCAAGCTTTCTTATCAGGTCTACAACCCTAGCTTTATTTTCTTCAAGTCTCCCCTGCCATGTTGGCTCCTGGGATTCACTTATGCCTGAGATTACCACTGTCTTCTCCTTATCAAGTGCCTGTCTGATGAGTGGGTTTGCCATTTCCATCACAACGTCTTTCATTTTTTCGATTACTGTCTCTTTATAGTCAACTGTTTGTATGTTTTCCAGTGCCACCACCTTTACAGCCTCTTTTACTGCCACATTCCCCTTTAGTGCATCAGCAAAGGACGTTTTCATGGCATCATTTTCCATATTCAGCTCCTGGAACTCTTTTCTGAACTGTTCAATGTTTTCCTTAATCTGAACATTCCAAGCAGCAATCTCGTCTCTCTCAGAAGATAGCAGTGAACTAACATCTAATTCCTTTAGGTTGTCATTTAGCTGTTTGTTTTTATCTTCTTGATTAGAAATTCTAGATTCTAGTTGACTCTTTTCCCCTTCCAGCTTCTTTATTCTTTTTTCTAGTTCCTTTCTCTCCTGCCCTTGTGCTTTATTTGCTTCCTCCAAAGATCTTATTTGTTCTCTGAGTGTTTCATTCTCTTTCATTTCTCCATCCATATTCCGAATTTTATCATCAAGGCTTGTAACCATTTCCTCTAACTTCTTGATTCTCTGTTTAAGTCCTCTGATGACTACCCCTTCTCCCGCCCCATGGGTGGGAGAGGTTTGGGACAGAGATGGCTTCATTTTTATGTTCTCCCTCTCACAGAATATAGAAAGAAGACGAGAAAAAAAAAAAAAAAAAAAAAAAAAAAAAAAAAAAAAAAACTTCTAATTTACCTTCACACAGAATTTTTATATCTCCATATAAGTGCTATTTAGTGACTCAGTTTGTCTCCTTTCTGGTAACACACATCTTAACTTAAAAACTTGACCATGGTAATTTACGTATAAAAAGAAAAAGAAAAACAAAAGTCAAACCTGAAGGAAAATTCGAATTTGTGTTCGAGGTGGCACCCACCTGTTTCTGTTATATATTCTTCCTAACTGATAAACTGACTTGCTAACCAAGATATGTTATCACGGGATTTAGACTTTACATTTAACTCAATATATATACAAAATAACAAAATAGCAAACGAGAAAGCTAAAAGAAAAGCAAAAAAAAAAAAAAAATGAAGAAAATAGGACTGCTGTACTACTTGGCAACTTAACTCAGTACTGTTGACGGGTGGGTATTTGGTAATTTTTTTTTCTTTTATTATTCAATTTTTTCGTGTATCAAACTAACTAACTAGTTAATATAAATGGGAAGGATACTGTTTTTAACAATATATAGAACCACAGGATCAGGTAAAACGGCTCAAGAGCTTTCCCCAGTTTACACAAAAAATTAGGTAATGTGGTGTGAGGCTCCACGTCTGGCAACTCTTCTAGATTTCCCTCAAGGCAGAAACTGGACGGCAGCTTCTCTCTCTTCTCACGAAAAAGTTCTCAATTTTTTTCCTTTAATATGAACAGTCTCGCCTTACAACAAATATTAGTTTTTGTACTCACAATACTCTGCACGATTTCATATTTTTGGAAATTATGGTAAAGTTTTCCACTAAGCACTTTAGTCACTCGAAACTAAAATTTAAGAGGAGCAATTCCGTGTGTCACTGAACGCGCGGTGTATGTGTGTATGTATGTATGTATGTATGTATGTATGTATGTATGTATGTATGTATGTATGTATGTATGTATATATATATATATATATATATATATATATATATATATATATATATATATATATATATATATATATATATATATATATATATATATATATATATATATATATATATATATATATATATATATGTATGTATATATTGTACAAACGTACAAATTGTAAATAATATATTTTATCAAAATATGTAATTATTGTAAATAGGTAATCATTTAGTAATTATTGAGTTATTTTAAAGTTGTATTTAATGGGTCAATAATTACTCTTGGGTTGTTTGTAACTCCTCCCACTGATATAGCTGTACTTATAAATAACCCTGAATTTGATCATTAAATTAGTTCAATATTCTGCTTGCATTGGTGAACATCCTCTTTTATATATTAAGTAAAATAACTCTTGCTTTCCGCTTGAAGTAGTGAAGTAACTACAGTCGTTATTTTGGTTACCCCGGAGTGTTTCTATCTCTCACCCACGCCATGACAGACATCAAACCTTTTACAGTGGCAACAAACCTTTTTGCTAACTTCAAACTCCCGATGTTCTCCACCATCGACGCCCACATCTGGTCCCGACGTGCAGAAATATAATTTCGCTTCAAGAGGATCACAAATTCCGGAACACAAGCTGATCATGTTTTATCATCCATTCCTGACACACTCTTTCCCCAGATATCAGACTGGTTAGAATCCCAGGGTGACAACGCCATCGCATACCAGGACTTTAAAACCTTCCTCTTGAAGACATTCTTTCCCTCTCCAGAGAAAAGAGTTAAAATGATATTTGACCTTTCAAAACAGGCACAAGGTGATCAGCGCCATTCTGACGCACTTGCTGAGATGAAAGCTATTGCCCGTCTTCCTCCCGACAGTTCGGGTACCAGTCAGACAATAGATGTACACCTTGCCCTTTGGCTACAGCGTCTTCCTGAATCTGTCCGCGCTGCAATCACAGATTTTTCAACTTTCGATGATGCAGCTCTGGCAGCCCGTGCAGACAGTCTTCTCGATGCACACAATGCAGCTAGTCATCCACCAATATATGCCAGCACACCTCCTAACATTACCAATATCAATTACATGTACTCCAGATCTCCAGACGAAGCCATCGCTGCTGCCACATCTTCATCTCGATCATCATTCTACAACAATGCCCTCACACGACCTCGAGCTAAAAAAATTACCTCTTATTCTCACAAAAGACTGGATGTCACGTCCAAACTCTGTTACTATCACGCCCACTTTGGTCACGCAGCCAAAAACTGTAAAAGACCATGTATATGGGAAAAAAACTTGCTTTAAGGTCGTCGCTGCCTGTGGCATCCTCTGTCTCAATTAAATGTTTTCTTCCTAGTTGATTTCATTACAGGTATTAAATTCTTGGTTGACACAGGTGCCTGCAGGTCTCTCATCCTGAAGTCCATGGTCCACAGTGGTTGTAGTTCAGGTACTGACAACAAATTGGTAGCTGCCAACGGGTCTCGCATCACCACTTATGGATACAGAGTTCTCCCGCTATCCTTAGCCAACAGAACTTTCACGTGGAAATTTATTATTGCAGATGTTTCTCTACCTCTCACTGGAGCTGATTTTCTTGCACATTTCCATCTCCTCTTCGATGTCGCCAATCGCCGCCTCGTGGACACCAACACCTTATCCTCAATTGCCATTGTTACTGCACCTGCTGACCTAGCTCTTCACATATCTAATGCCCAAGATGATTACTCCTTCCTGCAGTCTATATATCCAGAAGTCTTCAAACCAGAACTTTGCCTATCTTCCCGCACACCTGCAAGTCATGGTATTTTCCATTTCATACGAACTTCAGGTCTTCCAGTATTCTCAAAGTTTCGTCGGCTGTCTCCAGAAAAACTCACCACAACAAAAAAGGTC
>JAXCGZ010017344.1:30000-52500 GCA_037179515.1 Halocaridina rubra | reverse complement strand
CTTCAAGAGACAGAAAATGAGAGAGATCTAGGAGTAAACATACTGGCAGATTTGTCTCCTGAAATACATATAAATGGCATAGTAAGGGCAGCATATGCATTCTTATCAAATGTAAGGGTAGCCTTCAGGCACATGGACAAGGAAATGTTCAGAAATATTTATGTAACCTATGTGAGGCCAAAACTCGAATATACAGCCCCCTTTTGGAATCCGCACTTGAAAAAGCACATAGCTAATCTTGAAAAAGTTCAAAGCCATGCCACGAAACTGGTGCCAGAAATACGCAATCTCAGTTATGATGAGAGGCTGAGGGAATTAGACTTACCATCACTCGAAGCTAGAAGAGTGAGGGGGGATATGGTGACAGTCTTTAAATTCCTTCATGGTTATGATAGAGTGGATAGGGATCGATAATTGATATGGCTGGCTCTAGAACTAGAGGTCATAGTTTGAAGCTTCGTAAGAAAACTTCTTCGCAGGATGTAAGGAAATACTTTTTCAGTGTAAGAGTAGTTGATAATTGGAATTGGCTAAGCGAGGAGGTAGTTAATGCTATCTCAATCCATAGTTTTAAGGACAGGTATGATAAGTATCACTAAGTATAAAATGGAAGCGATCAGGAGACGGGAAGATACGAGCTTTGGGCTCTTTTCCGTAAACACAATTAGGTAATCACAATTAGGTAATCACACACACACACACACACACACACACACATATATATATATATATATATATATATATATATATATATATATATATATATATATATATATATATATATATATATATATATATATATATATATATATATATATATATATATATATATATATATATATATATATATATACTTAAATATATATATATATATATATATATATATATATATATATATATATATATATATATATATATATATATATATATATATATATATTTATATATATTTATATATATATATATATATATATATATATATATATATATATATATATATATATATATATATTTATATATATATGTATATATATATATATATATATATATATATATATATATATATATATATATATATATATATATATATATATATATATATATATATATATATATATACATATATGTTTGTGTGTGTGTGTATATATACCTAAATATATATATATATATATATATATATATATATATATATATATATATATATATATATATATATATATATATATATATATACATATATATATATATATATATATATATATATATATATATATATATATATATATATATATATATATATATATATATATATATATATATATATATATATATATATATATATATATATTAACAAGCTCGAAGGAGAAAAGAAAGAATTGGAAACTAATATTCCTAAGCCATAGGATAAAAACAAAGTTGGTGTTGTGGCTTGAGTTAATGTTGGTGCATGGCTATTATTTCTTTCTTTCTATGAGTGTGGCACCTGGACAGGCAAAAACTGTCAGCATCAATAAAGGCCCGGATACAAGAAAATACCATGAAGAAGGAAAAGAAAAAGGTTAAGGACATGACATTGATGAGATATTGATATACAAAGGAAAATGTGAGGCAGAAAAAATAGTCAAAGTACAGATGACCTAGACATATGGAGGATTAGGTCCTGAGATGACGATAGATTTGCTTTTTGAAGGAAGATAGAATATAAAAATTTAGAAAGACAGAGGGAGGAAGAGAGTTCCAGAGTCTGGTTATAGATGGGAAGAAGCAGTCGCTGCACCGATCAATCTGCGAGCTACAAGTCTCCACAAAGTACCTGTGAGATGATATAATAATAATATAATAATAATAATAAGACTTTATTTCCAACGTACATTGGGTATTCAAATATGGGTGTACTATTAAAATTTACAAGTAAAATCTTCCTTTAAGAGTAACTTCTTAAGATTATATTTAAAAGTATACACTGAACCAGCATTTTTTAGTTCTCTGGGAAGCTGATTATATAAATGAGGTCCACGAATGTTTATATCTCTTGAGCCAATATCAGTTTTAGACCTTCGTACTAATAAATCTTCCCCTTGACGGGTAGTTAACCCGGTAACTGAGCTTACTGTAGAAAAATTATACAAGCAATCAGGAATATTGTTTCTTAGTATATTAAAAACAAAGGTACATATATCAAAAACATATTTATCTCTAATCTTTATCCATTCTAGATCTTTTAAAACAGGAGAGATGTGCTCGTATTTTCTTACATTGCCAACAGCCACTCGTGCTGCAAAGTTTTGTAACTTTTGTATTCTTTGTAATTGAGTCTTATTTGTACATCCCCAAACTTTGAGACAGTAATTAATTAAACTCATAGCTAAGGACTGGACAATTATTATACGAGTTGATGTTTCAAATGAGTCTTTTACCCTATTTAGATATATTAGAGTACCCATTACTTTTTTATAAATTTCATCTATATGCATTTCAAAATTCATGTAACGGTCAAAATAGACACCTAGGTTCTTTACCGAGTTCATTGGCTTAATGATATTACCGTTAAAATTTATATGAAGATTGTCATCAACTTCTGATAATAATTGTCTGGATCCGATAAGAATAGATTGGATTTTAGTTTCATTAAGTAGCAGACCATTTTTTAGAAAGTAACGTTTAGCCATATACAAAATTTCTTCTGCTCTACGAATAATATTTTCTAAATCATTAATTTCTCCTTCAATTAAGATTTGAGTATCGTCAGCATATTGAATGACATAACAGTTAGGCAAATATTTTACTAGATCGTTTACATATATTAGAAAAAGTATAGGTCCTAGGATCGATCCCTGAGGGACCCCAAACAATACCTTCTTGCGACTTGAAACTTCATCTTTTATTCTGACTGACTGGTAGCGGTTTTTTAAATAGTTCTCGAACCAGCTTGGGTCAATGCTCATTTTTTTGCATTTTTCTAATAATATACTATGGTTTACACTATCAAAAGCTTTAGAAAGATCGAGTAGTAGTAGCAATGATATTTTCTTATTATCTATATTTTTGTATATTTCATCTGATATTTTCAATAAGGCAGTTTCAGTTGATAATTTTGGCCTGAAACCGTGTTGACTTTTTGCAATAAGTTTATTTTTTCAAGAAACTCACTTAACTGATTTGCAACAATCTTTTCAAGTATCTTTGATAAAATTGGTAGTAAAGAGATTGGTCTATAGTTAGAGACGTCGTCAGGATTTCCATTTTTAAAACCAGGAATTACATGGGGATTTTTCCATAAATCTGGGTAAATATTGGTAACTATGGAAGTATTGATTATTACCGTCAGATAATAAGCTATTACAAATAATGAATCTCTAATAAAACGAAAACAAATTCCATCTGATCCATATGCATTAGAGTCTTTCAGATTTTTTATTACTAAGATTACTGTATTACAATCTACTGTAGTAGGGTTAAAGACATCATTACTTCTATTGAATGCACTATGTTCTTGAAGATTAACATTATTATTATTATTACTACCATCATCACTATTATCATTACCATTACTACCACCATCATTATAATTTACACCATTATCAACATTTCTATTATTATTACTACTACCATCATCATTATTATTACCACCATTACTATTATTGATTTCATTTATTATTTCTTTTTTTGTTTTTTCAAAGTTTTTTTTCCCCACTTCAGCGAAAAAATTATTGAACTCTTCTGCTTTAGCACTTACATCTACCTCATCGGGTATAATTGATATGTTACTACTTTTATTACAGTTATTGGAAAGTATGGTTTTAGCAATTTTCCATGTATCAGAGATATTGCCTTTAGCGTTTTGAAATTCATTTTTGTAATACTGTTTCTTACTGTTACTTAATAATGATTTTGCTTGTTTCTTATGCTCTGTAAACTTTTCTCTTAAAGGGATATTATCTCTTTGTAGTTTTACTTCATTTTGTAGTTTGTCTCTTTCTTTCATAATGTTTTTTATGTCATCTGTTATCCAAGGAGCGGGGGGACGAAATATTTCTCTTGTCACCAGTGGTGCACATCGATCTATACATGATGATAAGACACTGGTTAAAATATTTACTTGTATATTTATATTATCGGTATATAGAATTTCATTTAATTTATGTACTTCATTCATAAGTAAACTACAAAGTAATTCTTGTGAATAATTTCTTAAGCATCTGAATGTTTTAAAGATTGGTTGTCTCTTTGGTTTGCGAATATTTAGGGACGTTACAATTTCCTCGTGGTCTGCTATAGGGCTTGGCATTACGTCACACTTAGTTATCATATGTTTGGAGTTTGTTATTACTAGATCGATTTGGGAAACTGAAGTGGGAGTGATTCTAGTTGGTTTATTTATAATCTGTTCTAGATTTAAATTCTTAATAAGTCTACTCATTTTATTTTCTCTTTTTAGTTGATCATCATTAAAATCGCCATATATAAAAACTGGTTTGTTTTTTAAAATTATCTCCTTAAAAACGTCCAAAATATAGCTAAAAGAGGTTACCGAGGCTTTGGGGTGGCGGTACACGCAGCCTATGATAATAGAAGGAAACTTTTTATGTTGGACAGAGATCCATTTATCTTCCACTCCTTCGTGCTTCTCAGTTTCAAGATTTAGTTCAGTGGCCTTCAAATAATTTTTAACATATAAACATACACCTCCACCTCTACCACTGTCATAGCGATAAATATTATATGAAGGAATATTAATAAATGCATTATTAATTGACGGATACAGCCATGATTCGCTAATGCAAAGAACATCAATATTTTCTTGTACAAGCATATGTTCAATTTCTAGTATATGGGATAACAGGGATTGTGCATTTATATGTACGACAGATAATCTATCATTATATTTACAAGTAACTTTCACATCGGCAGCAGTAACAGCAACAGCAGGAGACGAGGTATTACCATGTTTCATTGGGGTGGTATCCATAGTCATAGTTGTAGTTTCGACTGTGTGATTCTGCTGGGAATTCATCATTGTAGTGTGTTCTGGGGTTAGCCCATGGATCCTGGTGTCTGTACCTGCCGTTGGATGTGTAACGCTGGTTTGAGTACGTGCCGTGGTACGATCGGGCCTTCCCAAAGTTTGTATGCCTAGGTGAGTGTCTAGGGTTGTAAGAGCCATCACTCCAGGAGAAGTCTCTTGTGCGTGGACGGCGATAAGAGAGGTTTGTATCGTGTCTCTTTCTGTAGTCTCGCGTATAGGGGATTGTTCCATTAGCTCTTTGCTGTTTATTTTGGTATGACTGTAGTTTGGGATATTTTGTAGAATACCCAGGTTGTGTCCATTGTTTGCTCCCACGAAATGGCTGGACACTTGTGCCTGTAGGCCATTGATTCAGTTTGTAAGGCACATATTCAAATCCTTTCGATATCGTTATTGCGAAGGAAACCCAGTTTGGTGTGCGATAAAGCTCCTTAATCAAGACTTCTTCAGAAGGAATGCCTTGATTTGTCAGTGTATTACGTATCTCTCTCTCAAAGGGGTTGCCAGAAATGCGAATATATATTTGAGCTGTAACCCTTGCACTTGCATTATTTGGCAACTGTGGCTGTGGGGGAGAGGACTTCGATGGAATGTTTAGAATAGAGATTGCTGCTATTTTGTCTTTTCTGTTTTCTTCATTGTTTCGCAGCCTATTGCTGGGTTGGTTATTTGTGCTGGAAGATGTAATTTGGGTGTCCTGGTTAGTGACAGTTGCTGTGTTGTTAGTAGTAGTGGAGATTGACTCTATATCTTCTTCGCTGTTTTGCAACTCTTTACCAGGTTGGTTGTTTGTGCTGGGAAGAATCTTGTTCTGGTTAGTGCCTGTTGTTGCATTGTTAGGAGTAGTGGGAAAGGACGCTGTTGTTTCATCACTATTTTGTAACCTGTTACTGATTTGATTATTTATGCTAGATGGTGTATTCAGGTTGTCTTGATGGCTATCACTTTTATCTGAATCTACTTCTTCTTCACTACCACTGTCACATTCATCACTCAATGCACTGAAGGAATTGTGAGTAGAGACAGAAAACCTAGTTTGCAGAACCTGATGAGGCTGCTTGGAGAGTGTTACGTGGCCTCGGCAGTGGGGGGAGGGGAGATGCAACTCGCCAACTCATCAGAGCAGCGATGGAAAAGAGAAAGGGATGTTACCTAACGGCGAAGAGAGAGAGAGAGAATCAAGATTAGAGTAAGAGAAGGATCATTAATGAGTCCGAGTGCCTTAGATTCAACTTTATCAAAGAGATAAGTATAAGAAGAAGTGCCCCAGATGTGTGAGCAGTATTCTAAAAAGGGACGGATAAGACATTTATGGATTTTAAGTAACTGTAAAGAGGAAAAGTAATGACGAAAACGAAATAGAACCTCCAATTTTTTGGGATGCAGATTCAGAAATTTGGATTATGTGAGTCCTAAGACAACTTAGAGGCTATATGGATTCCTAATATGTTGTTAGAATTAAGAAGGTAAATTTCGTTAGTTTTGAAGACAATAGGGGTATCAGGAGGGACGAATTAGAATTTCGATGTTTAAATAATGTAGAATACTGAACAATTTATAAGAGACTTCCAGGAGCTGAATACAAACCTAGACAGTATCACAAAAGCGTTTTGATAAGCGGAAAAAACAATATGATTAAAAATGAAAGCAGGGAAAGAGGTGTTACTGGAGTAAGGTGGGTACAGTTTATCACGGGGAGATAGTAACAGCAAAAAAAAAAAAAAAAGTTATGAACAATGAGATGCGTGATTTAAAAAAAAAAAAATATAACATAAGAAATGGAGGAGATACACGGAATACTAAGGACAGGTTTCAGATCTGATAAGATTGTTTGGAGTATTGTGTTGTCTAAAGGGGGTTTACACGGTCAAACGGTTCGTCGAACGCGGTTCGACAGACAGGTGTTTGAAGTGATGTTCGAACGTGTGAACGGGGTATTTGGTTGTCGAACACGTTCGACAAACGTGTTCGACAACCAAGTACCCTGTTCACAATTCGAACATCACTTCAAACACTTGTCTGTCGAACCGCGTTCGACGAACCGTTTGACCGTGTAAACCCCCCTTAAGCAATATTGCAGTCATTTAACGAACTGGAGAATACACTGAAGAAGGAGACGCGATTTTTTTTTTTTTTTTTTTAAGAGTGACACCGGGCCAGGCAGAAACTGCCCTCATTAATGTAGGCCCGGCCACGAGAAAATACTAAGACGAAGGAAAAGAAAAGGTTAAGGGCAAGGCAGAGATGAGGTAATGTTGCACAAAGGAAAACGACAGACAGAAAAAAACAGTCAAATTACAGAGGACCCAGAGATATGGAGGACTAGGCTCTGAGATGACGATAGATCTGCTTTTTGAAGGATGAAAGGTCATAAGAATTAGGAAAGGCAGAAGGAGGAAGAGAGTTCCAGAGTCTGGAAGTAGATGGGAAGAAGCAGTCGCTGCACCGACCAATCCGCGAGCTACAAATCTCCACACAGTACCTGTAAGATGAGGCCGCTTGGCGAGTGTTACGCGGCCTCGGCAGTGGAGGAGGATGCAACTCGCCAACTCATCAGAGGAGCGATGGAAGTAGTAGCGATAGAAAAGCGAAAGGGAAGATACCTTACGGCGAAGAGAGAGAGAATCTAGGTTAGAAGTAAGAGAAGAATCATTAATGAGTCTGACTGCCTTAGATTCAACCTTATCAAGAAGATAAGTAAAGGAAGAAGCACCCAAGATGTGTGAGCAGTATTCTAAGCAGGGGCGGATAAGACCTTTGTAAATTTTAAGTAACTGCAATGAGGAAAAGTATTGACGAAAACGAAACAAAACCCCCAATTTTTTAGATGAAGATTTAGAAATTTGGATTATGTGATTCCTCCAAGACAAGTTAGAGGCTATATGGATTCCTAATATGTTGATAGAGTTAAATATTAATTAACGTAACTGAGCGGATAAAGTGTTGGGTCTCCGAGGACCGCCATAGCTTAGTGGTAGAATACTCGACTAGGGAGGTGACAGACCGAGATTCAACCCATGGTGGGGCGTTAGGAAGAGCATCGAACCTTACTTCCCTAGCTTCAGTTCATCTATGTCCCCAAAAAGGGAGACTAAAACACGTAAAAAGGTGCTCGGATGTACTTTCGTATTAAAATAACCACTAAATGAAATAGAAGGTAGTATTCTAACTTCTGCTGGGTGCAAATTATCAATTATTTACGGTATGATGTGTTAAGCCCGTTTAACGAAAGTATATAATGTGCTGCTGCATAGTTTTTGCGCACATAAAATAGAAGGTAGTTTTTCAAATGTTGCTGGATGCAAGATGTTGTTTAATTGTGAAATAGTGTGTTTTATATTACAATTTTCATTTTCTACAGTTAGTTGAACAGTGTCGTCTTAATGCAGTACAGTGTGTTTTACACTCTGGAAGATCAGTATTACATTTGGAGCACAAGACTAAATGTATGTTATTACCTTGAATTTTTGAAAGACTCGGTTCCATTTTATTTCTGCTTCTTCGTCTATATCTTTTCCCACTTTTATGTGGGGTCGATGTTTCTGGCCAGTTATCTGTACTGGCCATATTTTGGTTTTGGCAAAATTTTATGGCCGGATGCCCTTCCTGCCGCCAACCCTCCCCCATCTACCCGGGCTTGGGACCGGCACCAAGTTGAGGCTGGCTTGCCCCCCTCAGTGGCTGGGTTTTTGGCATGCAAAAACCCATAATAATATTACATGGACCAATTGCTCGCTTGTTAATTTATTTTGCATATTTTTTTCTTTCAACATGTCTATCAAAACTGAGGTAGAGCAAAGTGCTCGGATAAAAGTTCATCGTGATTGTATGGAATGTCAAACAGAACCAAAAAAAAAAAAAAAAAAAATGAGGAACTTGTCGCTCATTTAGAAAGATGTCATCGAAAGTTACTTGAATTATTTGAAAGACATGAAAGAAAATACGACGAGTGTCTTGATGAAGAATATGACCAAGAAGGAAAATAACAAGAAAATATAATAAAAACAGTATAAGAGACAAGCTCAGCTGTCATAAACAGGATTAGCATTTTTTCTTTAATGAACGTGACACCAGAACGGGAAATGAAAATTACCCTCATCGGGTCAAGGCACTAAGATAACATTAATTTGAAGAAAAAGTAGAAGCATAAGGACAAGGTAGAAATTATACAATGGTAAGCAATAAAAAAAGGCAGTCTCAAAGAGGAGTCAAAGTAATGGAGACCTAGATAGATGGTAGAATTAAACCCTGAGATGACGATAGATCAGGTTTATGAAGGAAGATATGTCATAAGAGTTAGAGATGACAAAAAGAGGGAGAAAGTTCCAGAGTCTGGAAGTGGAAGGAAGGAAGAATTCACTGTAACGACCAATCCACGAGGTACAAATTTCCACACAATACCTTTGCAATGAGGCTGCTTGGTATGTAGGAGCAATGAAGAGTTATAGAGCTCCTAATTCCGAGAGCTCAAATCTCTCTAAAGGGGGATTTACACGGCCAAGCGGTTCGTCGAACGCGGTTCGACAGACAAGTGTTTGAAGTGATGTTCGAACGTGTGAACGGGGTATTTGGTTGTCGCAAATACCCCGTTCACACGTTCGAACATCACTTCAAACTCGACAGACAAGTGTTTGAAGTGATGTTCGAAGGTGTGAACGGGGTATTTGGTTGTCGAACACGTTCCGTGTTCGACAACCAAATACCCCGTTCACACCTTCGAACATCACTTCAAACACTTGTCTGTCGAACCGCGTTCGACGAACCGTTTGACCGTGTAAACCCCCCTTAATGGACAGCTCACAGTTCAAGTTCCTGAAATAGAAATACCGCAGCTTTCTGGAATATGCGATGGATGGAACGAGTTTTGGGATACGTTCTATAGTTTAGTATTTTTCACTTCTGTGTCAGCTTTGGCAATATTTACAGTCTTGAGGAATACCCTTTATGGAAATGCCAAAGACACCATAAAGAGATATAAAATCGAGAGTAAAAGCTACATTGAATGTGTTCAACACTCGCAAGCTGCCTATACCAACCTGGATAAGAAAATGAATTAGGTGATTGCTGGATTTACCAATACCCTCCTCGAATTACTCATCAATTCTCAAATTTATGCAGGAAGTAGAAGCCACTGCCCAAAGTCTGAAAAATTATTGAGACACTGAGAACCCTGACTGCATGTTTGCAGAAATCGATATGAGATTGAGTATTAATATAGATGGAAAGAAATGAGTTAACATGAGAACTGAAACTTATGAAGGAACTGCAGGAAAATGGCGTGAATTACAGAACGTTAAATATAATATTTTATCTGGCAAAGCATATGCATTATTTAAAAAATCACTATGTGTTACTGAACTTTTATGATTATTCTAGTCTGCCTGATAAAGCATTATTAGCTGTGGTAAGCACTATACTGAATAAATGAATTTATAATCTCCTCCTCCTCCTCCTCCTCCTCCTTCTTCTTCTTCTTCTTCTTCTTCTTCTTCTTCTTCTTCTTCTTCTTCTTCTTCTTCTTCTTCTTCTTCTTCTTCTTCTTCTTCTTCTTCTTCTTCTTCTTCTTCTTCTTCTTCTTCTTCTTCTTCTTCTTCTTCTTCTTCTTCTTCTTCTTCTTCTTCTTCTTCTTCTTCTTCTTCTTCTTCTTCTTCTTCTTCTTCTTCTTCTTCTTCTTCTTCTTCTTCTTCTTCTTCTTCTTCTTCTTCTTCTTCTTCTTCTTCTTCTTCTTCTTCTTCTTCTTCTTCTTCTTCTTCTTCTTCTTCTTCTTCTTCTTCTTCTTCTTCTTCTTCTTCTTCTTCTTCTTCTTCTTCTTCTTCTTCTCTTCTTCTTCTTCTTCTTCTTCTTCTTCTTCTTCTTCTTCTTCTTCTTCTTCTTCTTCTTCTTCTTCTTCTTCTTCTTCTTCTTCTTCTTCTCTTCTTCTTCTTCTTCTTCTTCTTCTTCTTCTTCTTCTTCTTCTTCTTCTTCTTCTTCTTCTTCTTCTTCTTCTTCTTCTTCTTCTTCTTCTTCTTCTTCCTCATTTACCCTTGCTCTCAAGGGATTAATATTTCTCTTTCTGGACCATCTTTAATTGAAAACATGTCACTGCACTTATACTTCAAGGATATACTACAAAGATAAGAATAGAAAGACAAATGCGGTGCCACTTCCGCTTGTTATTTACATGTCATGAATCTACTTGCTAACCTAACTTAACCTAACCTAACTTAACCTAACCTAACTTAACCTAACCTAACCTAAATTAACCTAATCTAACCTAACCTAACCTAGAAAAATAGATATTTTTTCTTTGTAGATAACAAGCGGAAGTAGCACCGACCAAAGCTCATTTTTGAGGGAATGTTAGTGGGCTTGAATTAACACCAGTTAAATGAGAAAAAACAAACAAAACAAAACCATGAGCAATATTGTAAAAGTATTTAAGTACCTCATGGTGTTGACAGAATTGAAAGTGAATGATGCAAGCTTTAAGAAATATAAGTTAAAATAAGGATAATTAATAATTGAAGATAGCGAAGGGGGGTAACTGATAATGCTTAATATGCTCATAATCTTAATGAATGATATGAATAAGAGTCTGTGAATAAATAAAAATGATAAAGAAGGGACGAAGGATGATGAGCTTTAATCTCTTAATGCATGTAAGAGTAGTTGATAATTGGAATTCGCTAAGCGAGGAGGTAGTTAATGCTATCTCAATCCATAGTTTTAAGGACAGGTATGATAAGTATCACTAAGTATAAAATGGGACCGATCAGGAGACGGGAAGATACGAGCTTTGGGCTCTTTCCCGTAAACACAATTAGGTAATCACAATTAGGTAATCACAAGTACTTAGATAGAATTGACATTTACATTTCTTTCTAGTTCTTACTGACATAAACACTAAACATTAAATCCTATGTTTTTGGAAATCTAATCAATGACTATCTTGGTAATTGCTTTTCTAGGAAGTCTTCATCATTAATTCAATCGAGATATACTATTCTCGTACAATGAGAGATCTTTTATAATGCCTCAGTGCTATAATTGTTTATTTTTATAATTATAGCAATCTTGACATCTTCAGAATTAATATCGTTTGCTTATTATGTACAATTATTTTGATTACTCGCAGCCTTGGTTTATTGTCTTGACATTTGGCCATGATTAACTTGAATATTTTACAAAATAATTGAATAACTAGATACTAGAAAATACACAATTACTAAAGATATCAGAAGGTGAAGGAGAAGTATCCTAAAATCGAAAAATCATTCCATATCTATTGGTGTTCAAAGGAAGTTTAGTCAATCAACGATAGTCAAAGTTGTCACGATTTTGGGCAGGTTCACATAGCTAATTCAGTCCTCTGGAGAAGGTAAGATCTTTCTGGGGTCTTCCAAAAGCTCACCACTGCATAGCAAAGACCAGTGACTGTGTATTATCTTAGTTCAACAGTAGCTCTAGTCTTGACCATACTTAGTACAATGGAGAGTGGTGGTGTTCTTTGTGCTGGTGGTGTTAGTGGTGGTGTTGGTGGTGGTGGTGTCGTTGTTGGTGCTGTTTGTGGCTGTGCTGGGGATTTGTCCTCGTCTGACGCAAGCAAACTCATTTTTAATTTAAGAAATGAGTTGGCCGCAGTCAGGAAGGAGGTCAGATCCTTAGCTGAGGAGAACAGGGATCTGAGAGGTAAGGTAGAGGTGTTAACCAGGAAGGGACAATTGAATAGAGAAGACGACTGGAAAGTTAAGAACATAAGAACATAAGAATAGAGGACACTGCAACATGCCTACTGGCACACACGAGGCAGCTCCATTTTTGAATTGTATTTTCAGCATGTCTAACCTATTCTATTCTACTCTACTTATTTAGTCTATTTTTCTTTTTATGATTTTTCTAATAAGCACTAACCTATTCATACAAACCCTACCTCTGTCATATGTCTATCTAATCTACATTTGAAGGTGTCTAAGGTATTGGCATTTACTATCATACTAGGAAGCTTGTTCCATGCATCAGCTACTCTATTACCAAACCAATTTTTACCAATTTCCCTTCTGAACCTAAATTTATCAAGCTTAAATTCATTATTACGAGTTCTGGTTTTATCATGAATTTTTAAAACTTTATTAATATCTCCCTTGTTAATCCCTTTAAACCATTTATACACTTCAATCATATCCCCCCTAACTCTTCGCCTCTCTAGAGAATGTAGATTAAGTTTTTTTAATCTGTCCTCATATGGTAGATTTCTGATATTGTGTATCATCTTGGTCATTCTTCACTGCACTCTCTCCAAGGATTCAATTATGCACAGCATAATCTAAATGGGGCCTAACTAATGCAAGATAGAGCTGCAAAATAACTTTTTCCGTCCTATTGCTAACGCTTCTTGAGATAAATCCTAAAATTCTGTTTGCTTTATTTCTGACTGCTGTGCATTGCTTGTGAATAAGGGGTCAACGAAGATGGTTCTTAAGAAAAATGATACTTTTAGACTACAAGTTGCTAATTCATTTAGTTCACTTAGAGATGAAGGTGACAGTGGCGGCAGTAATTCTTCAGTACCCATAGAGTCAGATAGGTGTACTAGCGATCGTAGAAATGGAAGTGGGAAAAGCTCTCAGGTCAAGAGCCTAGGTAAGTCTTCCAAGGTCGGAGTAACCCATCCTCCGGATAAGTCTCGTTCTTTGGTAATTGTAGGGGATTCACAATGCAGATATGTAGACAGGAAACTCAGGCATAGAGTTAGAGGAAAATATTTTTTCCCTGGAGCAGGTATGAAGAAGGTGGGTGAGTCAATAAATAGCTGGATTGAGAAAAAAGATGTTGTTTGTTTGATAGCTGGGGGAAATGACGTGCAGGATGGTAGAAGTGAAGAGCTGATTAGGTTGTATAAACAAGCTCTGGATAAGATCAGGAAAAGGGGTGCAGTTCCTGTGATGTGTGGTATTCTCCCTAGGCTTAGCCAAAGTTCAGAGTGGTGGTCTCGAGCTATAGGAGTAAATGCTAGGATGAAAGTCTTCTGTCGGGAGAATAATATAGGTTTTATAGACGGGTGGGATCACTTCACTAGTCGTAAGCATATGTATGCAAGGGATGGAGTGCATCTTTCTAATTCAGGTGTCTCGGTATTGGCTGGTATGATAGACAGAGAGGTAGGGGGGTTTTGTTAGACACAAATAATGAAATGAATAATACTTGTGCAGAGAAATTAGTCAGTAAGGGTTCAGTAAATAGTGGGTCAAATAACTGGGAGTCTAAGGATAAGAACCATTTGTTACATAGAACAAATATTAACAAGAAGGGTAAAGCTAGAGAAAGGTTAAAAGTATATTATACAAATAGCCGTAGTTTAGGTAACAAGATAGAAGAACTGAGAGCCATAGTATGTAGTGAGAGACCGGATATAATATGCATTAGTGAAAGTTGGATTAATTTAGAAAGCAAACACCTTAAAGCTGAGTACATAATTACAGGATATAAACTTTATAATGCTGATCGTAGTGCAGATAGAAGAGGGGGAGGGGTAATTATGTATATTAAAGATAGCCTCAGAAGCTGCATTAAGTCTGGAATTAAGACAAATCTAAATTCAGAAACCTTATGGGTTGAAATTAAAAATAATATAGAAAGTCTAGTTGTTGGAGTAGTCTACAGACCACCTGATCTAGATAATATAGAGTCGCAAGTTATATACGATGAAATTTCTAAAGTGAGCAGGTCAAATAGAGTTTGCATTGTAGGCGATTTTAATTTTAGACATATTAACTGGGAAACCATAACAGGTGATAGTAGCTCTAAGGAGTTTTTGGAAGTAGTAGAAGACAATTTCCTTTCTCAGCATGTACATGAAGCAACACGGGGGGTGAATACACTAGATTTAGTTCTTAGTAATAGAGAGAATATGGTTACAACTTTAGAAGTTGGTGAAAAATTGGGCAACAGTGACCATGATTCCATTAGATTTAACATAATTTTCAAGGAAACAATAAAGGAAAATAAGAATATTGTTCCAAACTTTAGAGCAGGAGATTTTGAGGGCTTAAAAACTAAATTATCTAATGAGGTATGGGAAGGGATTTCTGGGGTACAGATGTGGGTAGTTAATCCAGCAGGTCAGGTCGCAGGTAGCGGATTACCCCGAAATTTGAGTACCACATGCCAAGGATTATCACAAGATAAGATCAATACATTAAATTCTCTCACAGGAAAGAACAGCAGTCCGTCAGTTAATATAAATTTGGATGAGGAATATAACAATTTTGTCATGACTCTTAAGAATAGTCAGAGAGACTATATTCCCATGAAACATTGCAGATCAAGAAAAAATGACCCTAAATGGATGAACAATAGAATAAAGAATCTTATAGGTATTAAAAGAGGAATATACAGGAAACTAAAAAGAGGTGAAGAGCATGTGAGGCAGCAATATATACAGTTAAACAGGGAAGTTAAAAAGATAGTTAGAGAGTCGAAAAGAAAATACGAAGTTAGAATAGCAGGAGAAGCTAAAGAAAATCCTAAAGGGTTTTATCAACATTATCAAACAAAATTTAAGGAAAAAGTCGGACCAATTGAAGTAGCCAATGGCCATATCACAGATGACGATAAAGTGATGTGTACATGTTTAAATGATTATTTCTTATCTGTATTTACCAATGAAAACTTGGAAAATATTCCGGAACTAGAATCCATTTACAGAGACAGTCCCGATAAAATACTTAGTTCAATAAATATTACGAGAGAGGAGATAATAAAAGAAATAGATAAATTAAAGGCTCATAAATCTCCGGGACCTGATGGAATATATGCTAGAATATTAAAGGAATGCAAGGAAGAGTTAGTTGTCCACTAACTGCATTATTTAATAATTCAGTAAAATTAGGATCGGTACCCATGGAGTGGAAATTGGCAGATGTGGTACCAATATTTAAAAAAGGAGAACGAGTTAAAAAGAATAATTATAGGCCGGTAAGTTTAACGTCAACAGTGGGTAAGGTTCTAGAATCCATAATTGCAAATAAAATAAGGGCACATCTAGAATTACACAGACTGATAAAACCTTCACAACACGGGTTTCTTAAGGGTTTTTCGTGCCTTACAAACTTACTGTCTTTTTATTCAGAAGTTTACGAGGCAGTAGATTGTGGCAAAGAATATGATACAATATATCTAGATTTTAGCAAAGCTTTTGATAGAGTTCCTCACAAAAGATTAGTTAAAAAGCTGGAAGCTCATGGTATAGGAGGAGCTGTTCTCAGATGGATCAAACAATGGTTAAAAGACAGAAAACAGAGGGTTTGCATAAATGGAGAGAAATCAGAGTGGTGCTCGGTTACTAGCGGGGTACCACAAGGCTCGGTACTGGGTCCCCTATTATTCATCGTATATCTAAATGATCTGGATTCAGATATCAGTAGTAACCTAAGTAAATTCGCAGACGACACTAAAATAGGTAGAACTATAAATGGAAAAGAAGACATTCATGCTTTACAGGAAGATCTAAATAGATTAACTGAATGGTCGGACAAATGGCAAATGGAATTTAATGTTGAAAAATGTAAAGTAGTTAAAATGGGTACTATAAAAGACAATACTAGTTATAAGCTAAATAACCATGAAATCATGAGTTCTCAGTGTGAAAGGGATTTGGGAGTTCTTGTGAGTAGTAGTCTTAAGCCAAGAGAGCAATGCACAGCAGTCAGAAATAAAGCAAACAGAAATTTAGGATTTATCTCAAGAAGCGTTAGCAATAGGACGGAAAAAGTTATTTTGCAGCTCTATCTTGCATTAGTTAGGCCCCATTTAGATTATGCTGTGCAATTCTGGTCACCCTATTATGGAATGGAAATTGAATCCTTGGAGAGGGTGCAGCGAAGAATGACCAAGATGATACACAATATCAGAAATCTACCATATGAGGACAGATTAAAAAAACTTAATCTACATTCTCTAGAGAGGCGAAGAGTTAGGGGGGATATGATTGAAGTGCATAAATGGTTTAAAGGGATTAACAAGGGAGATATTAATAAAGTTTTAAAAATTCATGATCAAACCAGAACTCGTAATAATGGATTTAAGCTTGATAAATTTAGGTTCAGAAGGGAAATAGATAAAAATTGGTTTGGTAATAGAGTAGCTGATGCATGGAACAAGCTTCCTAGTAGGATAGTAAATGCCAATACCTTAGACACCTTTAAATTTAGATTAGATAGATATGACAGAGGTAGGGTGGGTAAGAATAGGTTAGTGCTTGTTAGAAAAATCATAAAAAGAAAAATAGACTAAATAAGTAGAGTAGAATAGAATAGGTTAGACATGCTGAAAATACAATTAAAAAATGGAGCTGCCTCGTGTGTGCCAGTAGGCATGTTGCAGTGTCCTCTATTCTTATGTTCTTATGTTCTTATGAAATTGTTCACAAAATTTATTAAGTAAATACTCACATGTGATGAACACCCACCCTGATATACTGGCTGTATGTATCTTTTATGCAAATTAACACCGATAATAGAATATTAAGCACATTCTGATAGAAAGAAAACAAAAGCTAACTACCCTCTTATATTCCTCACCATTGATTTCATGCATCTGTACAGATCTGATGCCGAAAAATGATCCAAAATGAATACCTTTAAAAATGCGTTACTCCTCTTGTTATTTATTTTTGGAAAATTCTTCCTCACTTCCTTTTTGGTATCCCTACCTTCGGCCAGAACATCCTTGATAATGTACTCCATCAACCAGACACAGTGATTACGTTTTCCACTCGATGGCTCATACTAAATTTTAACAATATCTAAAACAATATCTTTGATTGCTGGATCTAGGAGTGAAGGTTTAGTGTTATCCTTCATAATTAATATATTACACTTTCTCTCATGTGCAATGATTACAAATGAATTTAGCACTCACAATACTCTTCTCATACACCTCTATGTCTTTGTTGATGCTTTGATGGGTTATATACCACAACTTTTATGATGCACTGCGAACCTATATTACAATCCACTCAGATCTCTCGGCTGCCTTATTTCGTAACCTTATATAATAGCATTATAGGGCTGACTCTCACCCAGGAGGATCAAGGTTCAACTCCTCAAAGTGGGTTATAATATCTTTTCTCCAAAGCCACTTGTGAATAAGGAGGAGAAGGTAATGATGCTCCTAATGTGGCAAGCTTTGCCAACTCAGCATCCTCACTAAGTATACCACTAATTTCGAATGTCTATGGGGAAACACGATATTCATAAATTCTGGCATCGATAAATGGTACTAATATGCTCGTGCAAAAAAAAAAAAAAATGTTATCAGGATGTCACTATTATTGTCGATACTCCCGTCATCTTTTCTTGCAGTAACCAATACCATATACATAATACCATCAAAATTTCATGTAATGAACTTAGATTAACTGAATGCAAATAGATCTTGCCAAGTAGCTTTGAGCATCAATATTGTTTTCCTTTCGTAAACTGTACATCCTAGTAACACGGGCACTTCTACCCTTAGAAGTGTATATAGAGAGATATAATAAAATAGGCATAAAAAAAGGTAAGTAAATAAAGAAGATATTTGGAGGAGATATTGAGAGAAGGAGAAAGAAGGCTCTCTCTTGAAGGGTACAGAGTATTAAAGGAAGTGAAGATATGTGTCAGAAGTGAGTTATAAAGATTTAAAGCAGAGAACAACAGCCTTTATACCAAAGGATCCTGTAATTACATAATACAAATGTGTGGGTAATTGTGCAATTCATAACAACCTATATAATACCACATAAGTCATTAGCATTTTCAATATTTTCTTCCTTCTCGACCTTTTCCGTTGTTCATATTGTGCAACTGTATCTCACTAGCCTGATGAAAATGAATGTTTCATTTTGTCTCAAAGTTTTACGGCTCTTCCTGATTCTGAGCCTCTCTAATGATCCGGGCTTGGGAACGACGCCGAATTAAGCTGGATTACTTCCTCTATGGCTGGATTAGTTTATAAACCTTTAGGAATGGAGTAAGATTAATCACTAATATATTAAAATTGGGGGAGTATGAACTCCAGGGAGAAAACTACAGTAGGGTACTTAAAGGAAGGAGGAGGGAGGAGCTATGCTACATATTGAATATTAGAAATTTTCGAAAAAACAAGAGTTGCGAGTCTTTGGTCCCGATTTCTTGAACAGTGTATGCCTGGGATACCATATTGTTAGTTAGCTAGACACACGCAAATGGATTTCATAAACGCATCTGACGCCGATCTGTGTATGGCTAGGATCCCCCCATGGGGGGATCCTAGCCATACACAGAACGGCGTCAGATGCGTTTATGAAATCCATTTGCTTGTGTCTAGCTAACTAACAATATGGTATCCCAGGCTTACACTGTTTAAGAAATCGGGACCAAAGACTCGCAACCCCTATTTATTGGAATACACAGAACAGCGTTAGATGCGTTTATGAAATCCATTTGTGTGTGTTTAGCTAACTAACAATACGGTATCCTAGGTTTTCACTGTGTAAGAAATCGGGCCTTTGACCAAGGGTTCCCCTCATAGAATATAATCAAGTAAAAAGCCATAAGTAAAACGAAGAATCTTAAACTTTGAGTTAATTTATTCGATAACTCTCATTAGGTTATAAATAAATACATAAAATCCAGGACTCTCTTATAAGGACGCCTAATGATGGCTACACGTTTTAGTAGAAAAAAAAATTGTAATAGATGTCAATATTCTGTAGGGAAATCTTCTGTATTTCCTCATATAGAATTACTGGCCACGACTAAAAGGAGACAGAAACTAGGTATCGCATCGTGACTAAAGTGGAATAATAATAATAATAATAAT
The DNA here is from genome assembly GCA_037179515.1 of Halocaridina rubra. Lineage (NCBI taxonomy): Eukaryota > Metazoa > Arthropoda > Malacostraca > Decapoda > Atyidae > Halocaridina > Halocaridina rubra. Next base: position 32,654 of record JAXCGZ010017344.1, on the reverse strand, counting down.
AAAAAAAAAAATTGACCATAAGTAATACAGGTGTGTCAGCATGCCAGTGGCCGATGTCGTGTAAAGGGCGGTTTACACGGTCAAACGGTTCGTCGAACGCGGTTCGACAGACAAGTGTTTGAAGTGATGTTCGAACGTGTGAACGGGGTATTTGGTTGTCGAACACGTTCGACAAACGTGTTCGACAGCCAAATACCCCGTTCACACGTTCGAACATCACTTCAAATGGTTCGTCTAACGCGGTTCGACAGACAAGTGTTTGAAGTGATGTTCGAACGTGTGAACGGGGTATTTGGTTGTCGACCACGTTCGACAAACGTGTTCAACAACCAAACACCCCGTTCACACGTTCGAACATCATTTCAAACACTTGTCTGTCGAACCGCGTTCGACGAACCGTTTGACCGTATAAACCCCCCTTTAAGCATCGGATTTGAAAGCGATGACACGCACTGAATTGAGATGAAGCGAGGGGAATTTATTACATTATAATGCTGGTTCGAGTTCTTTCGACACTCCCTTCTTCGAATTAAATTTGATTTAGATAACAGCCCTAAGAGATATGGCCTACTCGCCTTCATGAACGACATAAAACATATATTTTGATTATATGACTTAACACTTTCTCTGAGGTTGTAACACACATCGTAAATTTAAATGCCTTGGTATGCAAACATATGTAAAGACTTCAATACCCTTCCTTAGTAGCGACTATGCTACTGAAACCACATTTCTGCTAGACAAAAGGTATAAATAATCGGGGTTCTCTGGCCCCATCTTAATCTTAACCCACATTCGCGAGGGCTGAAAGTGTCACCAAACTCTAGTCACACTCAATTCCATCTTGTTTTTGTTTTCGAACCAAGTCATTACACTCTCCATCTCTGTTTCTCTTTACTTTATGTATTCTTCGTGCCCAGGCCCGATGAGGGCTGTTTTATTTTATAATTTTTTTGGCCCGTCCTGGTGTCACAATCATAAAAAAAAAACTCATGGGTATATTTGAGCTAATGTTTTTTCCTTTTGATTGTTGCCTCCCTGTCTGTTATTCTACTTTACAGTGTTCAATTTTATGGTTAAAATGTATTCAGAATAGAAACAAGTTGAGCTTGTGGGTAATATCCCACGCCAGAAGGAAAAAATAAACTTGTGATTGAAGATCGAAAGAAAAATATATATTTTACTTTTGTACTTAGCTGTAAAGTGTAGTCACCGTGGCAAACCGGTAGCGTCCACGACTCTGAGGCTGCAGGCCGGGGTTCGTCCGCCACGATCTGAGGTTAGCAAGGACATACACTCACGGAAACGATTACATATGCCAAAACAAGTCCTTCGCAAGAAGGCAACCGTCCTAGCCCTTGGTAAAAAAGGGAGTCCTTGACGTAAAACCGGGTTACTTAGCTGTAAAGTATGGTTATTATTGACAAAACTGTCTTTTTTGTTTTAGAATTACATTTTATGGGTTATCACATACTTTTCATATTTGAGTTTTTAAATAAGGAAATTAAGAGCATTGCCTATTACATTGCACTAATAGGAAAACAAAACCACAAACTTCCCAGTGAGGACCTCGTAACTATTGAAGATATTTACCTTAGCATGCTAGAGAAAGAATCTGGGGACTGTTGTAGCGTAGTGGTAGAATGTTTAACTCGGGAGGTGACGGGCCCGAGTTCGAGACCACAGCGGGGCAATAGGAAAGACACCCAGCCTTGATTCCCCAGCTTCAATCCGTGAGTGACCAACACCAAATAAAGGCTAATTGTGATATATAACACGTAAAAAAAAAAAAATGAAAAGGTATTCACTGTTGTCAAGGCTCAAAGAATGGAATATTGTCAATTAAAATTTATTAGTATTAATACAAATGACAAATTCTTCATTACAGTATTGCTTATTAGAGATGATTAAGTATTTCTTTAAAAAAAACCCAGTATTTACAGGAAACAAATGCAGATTAGCAGGTGCCAAATTGGATTAAATCTCAAATTTTAATAAAAATTTATCTGACGATATTAAAAGGGATTGTCACAATAGGAAATAATAAAAGCTATAAAGCACCGAAACACTGTTGTATAATTCCAGACTTTCATCATATCTTGGAACAAGACGGCAGTCTATGCGCCTGTTGTACAAAGTTAGAGAACAGAAAACCTTTACTTTTTTTCCCAATTTTGTAAACATAATTTTTTTACTTGTGCCATATTGAATTAAGGCCAGAAGGATGCCTTACAATGAGATAGAAGAATGAGGGTGAAAAGAGCATTGGATGTACGTGGTATGTCAGTGGAGCAGGGAAGTGATAGTGCATGAGATAGGAATGAGTAGAGGAAGACTGTGTAATTACTTAATTGTAATTACCTAATTGTTCTTACGGGAAAGAGCCCAAAGCTCGTACCTTCCCGTCCCCTGGTCGGTTCCATTTTGTACTTAGTGATACTTATCACATTTGTCCTTAAAACTATGGATTGAGTTAACATTTACTACCTCCTCGCTTGGCAAATTCCAATTATCAACTACTCTTACACTAAAATAGTACTTCCTTACAACCTACAGAGAAATTTTCTTACGAAGCTTCAAATTATGACCTCTAGTTCTAATGCCAGCCATATCAAAATATCAATCCTTATCCACTTTGTCATAACCATGAAGGA
>JAXCGZ010017344.1:0-15000 GCA_037179515.1 Halocaridina rubra | reverse complement strand
GGCAACATATAGAGAAGAGACCTGGAATGCAAGATAGGATGAAAAGAATAAGTCGATTGTAATGAAGATGAGATTTTGAGAAGTATGATTAGTGTATCTTGAATATATAGTGTGAAATGAGGAGGTGAGGCAGAGAACGGGTTTTAAAAGATGGCTTTTAGATTAGTTAAATCAGAGTGTTAAGTTGGTTTGGACACATGGAAAGAATAAACGATGAACGACTAGCAAAGAAGAGTATGGAGAACAGAAGTAATTATAGTAAGGCCGTAAGGATGACCGAGAATGAGTGATGGATTCGGGGGAAGAAGGAAGATCTTGCTTCTGCTAGAATAGTAAACTAGAACGGGTGGGAGTAGGGGGTTGTCATTAGATGAAACGGTAAGGGTAAGCCAGCTGCGGCTGTCAGTCCTCATGGCGGAAGGTTCTTGACCATCTATCATGTAGGTGACTTAAGGGTGGTGGTGGTAGGGTGTTATGGCTAATGGGAGTGATCCAGGTATATTAATTTCTGGTAAATGTTTGTTTTTTGACTAAGCCAATTCTCTTAAAAGGGGGATAGCGCCCATTGTTTCTTTATATGCAGGAAATTATTAAGGAATCATTTCTTCTTACCTCTAAAATATATATTGGCATGGCTCTTTATTTACAAGGTTCTTCGGCTGTGAAACAAAGGGGATAACCTTTTAAACACTCACTTAACCATTTTTCTTATTAATCTTAAGTTCTCAATGCTCTCTATTCTTTACCCTACCGTCGGAGCTTGTCTCAAGTAGGCAAAGCAGTGAAGACCTTAGCAAATAAAAGAAACGACATCACAATTACATACTACAAAATCTCTTGAATTCTTGATTTTTCTCTGCCAGGACCTCAGCAAGTCTTGAACAGGAGTGTTGCTCTGCTGTCCAATGCCATAGGATGTTGTAAACAGAAAGGGAGTATTTGATTCTTGTTCTTTATTGGAAATTTACTAAGTCTAACGCAAATCTTACGTCTATATTTGATAATTTCCTTTAAGACGTGTTCACACCTAAAGCGAGACGGCTCTTCAGGGGTGTTCGACATTCTCTTACTGGAATGTTTTCGATGGAGGTGTTCAAACACTACACAGTTATGTGTACACTTAGTAGTGTTATAGGTGATGCATGTTAAAACCTGCAGAAACACGTCCTCGTCTTGTATGGGCACACAAATAGTAGGTTGGCCCATGGCACCAGCCACCCGTAGCGAAACTACTGCTTAAGATGCTGGACAATGTTAGCTTGATGTTAAGTTTACCTTCAGTTACGGTTCTTCTCCTACGCCCACATTTACACCGTACATGAATGAGGTTTTCGTTACACGTCTTTTATTGTCCCTTCACATGTAACAAGTTACAACATTCTTCATTTCTGTTTCTCTGGACTTTTTTTTTTAAATGTTTTCTTGGTGCCTAGGTCTCATGAGGTCAATTTTCTTTGTCCGTCCAAGTGTGACACTCATAAAAAAACAACAAAATTAGAACCAGCTTAAGGCTATTAGAGAAGAGTAAAAGGCTATGTGTGCATAAAGTGTGACCACGAGAATGGCTTTTCTGTGATTTGAATGTTTATTTTTATCGGGAGTTGCCCATTATTTTAAAAAAGTTGAGTGAGTAATGATCATAAGTGGGTCTATAAATCGAAAAACTGTCCAAATATATGCGAGTAATGCAGATTTACGATCTCTCTCTCTCTCTCTCTCTCTCTCTCTCTCTCTCTCTCTCTCTCTCTCTCTCTCTCTCTCTCTCTCTCTCTCTCTCTCTCTCTCTCTCTCTCTCTCTCATAGAGGGTATTACAACAAAACTAAATAATTGGAAACTTGTACATTCTCAGGAGGCGAAAATAGGATCAGAAAAACTCGCTGACTCTAATACAGAACGAAAGAAAAAGTAATATAGAAAAAACAAAAGCGTAAATGGGTAACGAATTAAAGTAAGCAGCGTCCCAGCTTTCTCTCTCAAGAAAGCTCCTGCCATGACAGCAGAAAAATCGTGGCTCTCTAGGAGAAAAGATGAGGAAATTTGAGACCTACAATGATCCAGTTATACATCACGGACTCTCTTTTCTTTTAAGAGCTGAGACAGTGCCTTCTTGCGAAGGGCATTGATTTTGGCAAGTGCGACCGTTACCCTGACTGAATGCCCTTTCTAATCTCAGATCGTGGCGGGTCTCGAACCGACGACCTGATGAATCAAAGTCGCGAGCGTTGTCGTAGCGCTTTTAATCACTACGTTACTATTAGTACCAGACGGGTACAAGGTAAGAATGGACAAGCTGTGGCTCCTTCACTTAAATTTATTTTAAAGTACAAAATACTCGACGCCTCAATGCCCCCACCCTATGATTAACAAAATCTACGATCTATTCGTGCCCCGGGTAAAGTTCTAACTAAAGCTCACTCTTTCTGACTGCCTCGGGTATTCTTAAAGTACTCAAAAGGCAGGGCGTGTCGCTGAATCCATTTCTGCCAATCGACTTCAGGTTCAAAGAGAGGTCCCTCCTCTTGGGGGGAGGGGTCATTTCAGCAGGCCTATAGAACAGAAGAGTTCTAAATCAGTTCATGGCTACTGGGTATCCCTCCAGGGCATATACAGTCAAAATGCTAGTGTTTCTTGTGGTTTTGGGCATGGCCGACTTCTGGGTCTTTCCCATACTCCTGAGGCACTTGACGTCAGATGCTAAGCCCCATGGATCCAGCCATATATATCGTTGACACTTTCTAAAAACATTGACCGTACCCAGAAAAACAATTGGGAGAGTATTCAATTTCACCCTTGATCTCCAGCCTCTCTATGTTTCTTTTCGAGACTTGTTACAGTTTCAGATCCTGGCTTCAGCAAGCTTTCATGTGACTTCAGCAAGACTTCAGTCATGCGACATCCCTCCCAACCAAAACTGAAATATCTTTTATTTCAGCAGCAGCATTGGTTATCTTTGGAGAGCTCTTTGATATATCCTAGCTAACATTAGTTTACAATAAAAACGGGGCCGAATTATTTAAGCTATTATCTAAGAATTCCTATTTCTATGAACTCTAAACAGATTACAGGAACACAGCATTATTCTTATAGATTACTAGTAATATTACAGACGAACTAGAGCATGCAGAGTCTATTTCCTTGTGGGAAATCTTTAATACAAACATATTCCTATATTTAAAAAAACAAAAATAACCGTAATCATTATGATTTCAGTGTGTAACTAATCATTATCAAACATTAATTAAGATCAAAACTCAGTTTAGATCATAACGTTACTTTATCTACTTCTCTCCTTTTTCAAAAGATTTAAAAAATTTGGTTAAGTACAGTAAAAAATATGAATCATGTAGAACATTAGCAAACAAATTATGTAGAGTATTAGCATGTATGAACATTTAAAATGCGATAGTCAATAACATAAAAGGTAATTACTATAAGAAACCTCATCTTATAATTTCTATTCCTATCGTTACTATGGGGCATTGATTTGTCTTAAAATTAGGCCTTAAAAAACTACTCCTGAAACAAAACATTTGTTCCGGTGTGAAAAGTCAAAAACATTCACCATTTCAATATGCAATTTCTATTCAGGGACAAACTGATATGCAAACTCATTGAACACAAAGATTAAATCATGATTCAAACAATGATAATATCTAAGCAAAGCAATGATATTATTTAGGCAGACAACAACTTATTATGATTTGTGCAAATTGTACAATTTATCAATGGCACTTATTCTAAAAACTTATATCTAAGGGAGACTCTGAGTTTTTGCTTAAAATTATCTTAAAGCTAGCAAAAAAAAAAATATAAATTATATTTTCGCACAGTGGTCCAAGACGGTGGGGACATTTTCTTTCCCATTTTTTCAATTCTAATGCGTGGGAGGACATACTTTGTAATTTAACTAATAAGAGATTTTCCATACCCTTCCTTTCTCTTTTCACTAAAGTTAGGACATGTATAGGGATTTTCTTCTTTCTGTTTGGATCCCATCAATTAGTTTACGTGGCTTCTATGGTGTTATTAAGATGTTTTAAAAGACTTCTGTTTCCTCTCCCTTGCTCATGAAATTCTTGCTAGGCGTTATACAATGGTTTCCTTGTGTCCTCTCCTTTTCACTCCCCCGCCATCTTCACTGCAAGCCCAGGTTCGTACACTACCATGAATTCTCTTCCTCTGAAGACTGGCAAGACAAATAGGAAGCGATTGATGCATCTTCCGAACCCCTCCAGCCTGGCTTTTTTGTCCTACCCTCGGGCCGGTCTTGACTATAACCACCCTTGTAGGAGACCTGCAACGTCACAGCGACTTTCTCTTCAGTACTGCAATACACACATACCTTCGAAGCAGACCTCGGGATGAAAATTTGAACCTATGTCACTAATACAGTTGTAAGAAAGGTTCTCTATGACTTCGAGGTACCAACAATGGCCATACGTTGGTAATCCGAGGCTATACTTTACCTCCCCTGCAACTGCAAGTGCCTGCAATCTCTATTCAGTGGGCAACAGGTCTCATTTGAGAGAAACAAAATCTAAAGACTTTTAGAACTAGCAGGTCGGGGCTGCCTGGAAATATATTCCTTACTAATCATTAGATTAGGATTCCCAAACACTTCGGACTTAGCTGGGTAACTGATACACAATATTACTTTAGTATAGATATCAAAAAGAACAATCATTAAATGCTGAGAAAAGACACCAAAGAAATATTCTTATTAGCAGTGGCTACAGTAATATCAAGCATGAATTCAGATAAAAGATACAAATCATCAGGGTACTGCTGATTGCATTGCCAAAATAAAAATTAGCAAAAGGCCATTGAGAGATAGCAACAATAACAGTCAACATAATAATAACATTACTAATAATCATGATCATAATAAGAATAATAAAAAAATGAAATAAAAATACTAAATCAGAAATAGCAATATAAATACAATTGAGACTGGCATTCAGAGGGTAAGAACAGAGTTCTATACTTATATTTCATAGTAATGCTCTTTCTAACACAGTCTCTTTCACTATTCGATTTCCTGCTGTCATAATATATATATATATATATATATATATATATATATATATATATATATATATATATATATATATATATATATAGAGAGAGAGAGAGAGAGAGAGAGAGAGAGAGCATAAGTGGCAACTTTTGGGTTCCCCAATTTGTCAATGGGAGGTTTATCTATTCTCTCAACAGTTGCGATATGTGGCACAAATATTTATGCAAAAGTCGGTACTACCGATGTTTTATCAGTATTTATGCAATAACAGCATGCAAAAATTTATCAACTGAAATAAATTGTAGGCACAATTATCACCTAGCTTTACTGGAAAAAAAAAGAATCAATGATGGCAACATTCTCTTAGCATCAGAAGGAGCACATGTCAGTCTCAGAGTAGAGAGAGAGAGAGAGAGAGAGAGAGACTGGGTGACCGTGAAATACGTTGCGGTATCCACCCACGTGGTTAGGCGAGACGGGCTTCCTTCCTTTACATGCACTGAAATAAAAAATAAATTATTGCGAAGTATCTCTACATAATACAAGAATGAAAAAACAAATGAAAGTGAGCAAACGTAATCAATGACTATGGATAGAGTTTTACGTTTATTGTAAGAGGGCTATTCTTATTCCCAATTAACAAAAGAACAAAAGCAAAAGAACTTAGTGTACAACTGCAGAAACATCGAAGCATAAATCCATTCCTTTCTGTTTAATATAGCCCAGGACTTTACTTGAATAGCATACACATCTTTGTCTATCATGACAATCTTCTCTCTTTCTGTAAATCAGAGGGTTGAGTCGAAGCACACACTCTCTGTAAGGCAACATATCCCGGATGAAATTAAAGCACAATATTTAAATCATATGTGACAATATCTCTACCACTATCAACAAAAGTACAAATATCCTTTTTGTAACAAATGTCTGATAATGACTTAAGTATTATTAATTTTAAATTTAAAACTCAACATATAATCTCTGAGAATCTCCATCATCTTAATTAGCTCAATTGTAATTTTAAATTCATGACGATGATAGGTATTAACAATAATTATCTTTAGATAATCTTTTTCAAAACTCTTTAATTATGATATATAGATCAAGGGGATAAAGGTATTAACGATTTTTTCTTCATGCAAAAAACTACAACAAAAACGGGAATCTGAAAGAATATAAAAAGTCTGTCTCTGTGTATGCAATAATAATAAAAACAAATATATTTCAATTGCAACATTAAAGAATGTATTTTGCTTAAGTTTCATAATCTCGTAAGGAGTTGTACATGAACAATTAAAACAGAAAATATATATATTCTTTTACTATCTCGAATTTGACTTATTTGAATTACTATACAACAGAATAACCTCTGGAACAGGGAGAAGTTCGACATATGACTGTTCTGTCTGTTTGCTCATACTTATGCACGGTTGGGTACTTTTATTATTACCCTCCCTTTTATTACTTTATTTTTTCTGCTCTTATACTGCCCAAGGTTTGCCTTCAGGGCTGCGGCTGACTAGCTTTTGCGGGGAGGCGTGCCTGTGGGCGCTGTTTTCTCCCCTGTTCCTTCGGTTTCCGGATCAGCTTCTGCTCTCTCAAATACGGGAAACGGCTGTGTAACATTCTTGTTGTCATTTCTTGTCAGCTCCCACTCTTTCTTTATGACCAAGCTGGAATGATAATGGCAAATTTTATCACCGCGTAAATCTTTAAGGGTTATATTATCATGTGCTATCTCTAATACCCGATATGGACCTAGATACAAAGGGGACATTTTCTGCTGGCGGTTAACATTTTTCACGTAGACTCGGTCGCCTACTTTTACTTCATGCCTCTTCGTACTATGCCTGAGATCATACGCTTTTGCATATCTCTCTTTCTGCTTATCCAGGATGGCGCCGTAAGTTCGTAGGTCTTTCTGGCGGTATTTATCACATACGTTCGAAGACTCACAATATCATACACTGGCAAGAGCTTTTGCAGGGCAAATGTGTCCCAGGGTAATTTGGGATCTTCCCCAAACACTAAGAAATAGGGGGAGTGTCCGATGGACTTATGATATGCAAAATTCAGGGCCTGCTCCGCTTGTTTCAGGTGCAGGTTCCATCCTTGGGGGTCAGAGGCAGCGAGTTGACGTAATAGTGTAATAATGGAGGCATTTCGTCGCTCTACTAACCCACTAGCTTGCGGCCGATACGCTTGGACCACGGCATGGCGAACTCATCCTAACTCGCATAACCCCTTGAAAACTTCATTCATAAATTCACGTCCATTATCAGTTACGACTTCTCGAGGGAATCCAAATACTAATGTAAACTGGTACAGGGCAACGGCTACCGAGGCCGCGCTCTTATCCTTCATCACATACGTGAAGGTATATCTTGTGCATTTGTCTGTGAGTAAGAATATGTATAAGTAGCTATCATATGATCGGGGCTAGGGGCCTATCAAATCGCAATGGACTCTCTCCAATTTAAATCTGCATCGTGGCCAAATCCGGGCAGGGGGGACCGTATTAGGCTGTCGTTTGAAGCAATTGCACATGTGACATTTCTTAACATACTCTACAACATCCTTATACATCCCTCCCCAATAGAATTGGGTACTTAGCAACCGATACGTTTTCTTGATTCCCATATGGCCAGCCGCAGGACTCGTGTGACCCAAAAAGATGGCGTGACTGTGGAAATCCTCGGGGAGTATTCCGCATATCCCCCTTCTTTGTTTTTTCTCTTAAACATTTTGTACAAGATTCCACCTTCTATTACGAATAAATTTATTCGGCATTGAATTTTAGCAGGGACTTCGCCGTTTATTCCTTGCAAGAGCTTCTTTACCTCTCTCTACAACGCATCCCCGTCCTGCTTCCTTACGAGCTTCTCTCGATTCCACCCACAAGAGCCCTCCCCCCACTCATTCATACTCACTCGCTCACTCTCTCGTTCATTCTCGCAACTTTCACTCTGTCCTCTCTCACCCTCAAGTCCCCCATTCACGCTTTTAGTTACCTTGCAAGGATGATTTTCCCCCTCACTCTGGAGTGTGTGCGCGGAGTCGGGATCGGCTCCCGCGGTTGCAGGACGGTTCGTGTCCACGGTCCGATGACCCGCGTTTCTCATTGAAAGGGTAATGGCCAGGGCGGGGACTTCCCGCACTCCCCTGCTCATTGCATCTGCTACTTTGTTACTTTTTCCGGGTACATACTCGAACCCCTGTATATTAAACTGCATAAGTCTTAACAGCCATCGGGAAAGCCTCTGGTTATTTAGCAGGTTCGCATACACGTACTTTAAAGGCAGGTGATCGCTATGAATTATTACCGGATATCTGAGTAGGAAATATTTATGCTTTTCTAGGATGAACACGATGGTGAGTACCTCTCGTTCGATGGTAGAATATCGCCGCTCAGTGTCTGTGAGCGCCCGGGAAGCGAAACTAATAGGGCGGTCTCTTTTCTCGTTGTCATCCTACGATATTACTCCGCCGATCGCAACGTCGGAGGCGTCGCACGTGACGTAAAACGCCCGATCAAATTTAGGATAAGCGAATACTTGAGTGGACATTAGGGCTTTCTTTAAAGCTACAAATGTGGCCTCATGCTCAGACATCCAGCAAATCTGGTGAGCATTTCGGAGCCTATCTAAGGGACGGGAAATGTCTGCGTACTTCTCAATGAATTTACGGTAATGCAAGCAAAGTCCGAGAAATGACCTAACATCTTTACACGTTTTGGGCCGTGCAAACTTCCTGATGGCTTTTACTTTATCATGTAATACTACCACACCCACAGATGACAATTTGTGTCCGAGAAAGTCTACTTCCGCTTTGAAAAGCTGACACTTAGACAATTTCATGCGCAGGTTATTCTGTCTTAAGGCTTTTAAAACCGAAATGAGGTTTCGGGCATGTTCTTCAAAGGTTTGTCCGATTATAACTAAATCATCTAAATACACTAGCACGGCGTTACCGATGAGGCCCAGTCGCTTTACTCTTCTCTTCTAAGACTACCCGGTGGTAACCTGCCAGGAGATTGAGAGTTCTAAAGTACTTAGTGCCGCTGACGTGACACAGTACATCTTCAATTATAGGGAGGGGGAATTTATCGCCTTCGGTGAGCAAATTTAGTTTGCAGAAATCCACGCACAATCGAAGATCTCCGTCTTTCTTCTTAACTACTACTATGGGGCTGTGCCAAGGGCTTTTAGACAATCTAATGACGTCCTGTTTCTCTAAATCAGCTACCATTCCCTCTAACCTCTTTTCGTATACGAATGGAGTGCGATAGGGTTTGACAAAGGTTGGGGGGTGACTTCCTGTGTTAATATCAAAAGGCATGAGAGTGCATTCTCCAAGGGGGTCACAATCTAAAGCAAAAACATCATGATATTTAGCGACAACTTTGGTCATAAAAGTAGAATGCTCAGCAGCGCTCAGTCCTCTCGCTAACGCCTGCAAATTTTTGATATGTTCTGGGTCTTCCGCGACCTTCATAAAATTTACACTGTAACAGTCGCGCACTTCTTCGAATTCGGCGACTTTCATGTTTCTAGGATAACTAGCGGGATCGGCGACATATTCGCGCACATAACAGTTAATTTCCGCGATCCCTTGGGAACCATTAGCAATTTATTAGGGAAAAAATCAGCGTACTCTCCAACAAATTCTGCGAGTAAGGCTCGAGCGTTCAGGAATACTTGTGAGGTAATAACTTCTAAGACGCATGCAGTACCACTCTCAATAATTGCTTCCCGAAGCGTCACGATGTAGTTATCGTTTTTCTCTTGCAACACGCCTGCAGACACTGACGCGCGCGCGGAACGTGCAACTATTTTGCTCTCATTTACGGTTACGGTAGTTTTACCCCGTGTATTAACAATACTGACTCCCATTTTTACCATGTCCTCGAAACCAATTATTACTTTTGCCTGTTCAACACTTAACTTAGGTAGTACAAGAAAAGCACATTTAAATCTTGTGGGGCACCCCTCAAATTCAATCACGGGTTTCACCACTTCTTTAACTCTAACAAAGTTCTGGGTATTATTGCCCAAAGTAGTAATAACTACTGGAGTATCTAATTTAGTGATGGGGTCTGCAACAATACTACGGTCAATTAACGACATGGCTGAGCCCGTATCTAACAAAGCAATTTGGCGGAGTCCACCGACCACAATTTCTATTAGCAAGATTCCATTACTCATTAGATAGAAACTACAAGTACTAATTTGTGTTGAGGAGGTGGTCTTGTGATGTCCACGACTTCTCTTTCGGGAGGAGCGATAGCTCCTCGACCTGAGGTGTTTGGACCGTTCGCTGGAGGTCCCCGTCGGGGCGTCGGTGTTTTTTTTTTCTTGTTCGCACGTTGCCAAACTCCGTGAGCTATCCCCGCCGAGGGGCATCCTTCAACTCGATGTCCGGCCCCCAGACAGTTGAAGCAGACTGTGTCCGGGGGTGCCATTCCCACGCACCATTCCTGTGGGTGGCCAATGCCGCAACACTGTGCGGACCGTTCTTTCTTCGTTTCTCGGAACCTCGGTCCTCGGTCGTTGGCCATGCCTGCGACGGGGACTGCTGCCGGGTCTAGGAGTCTTTCCCTATCAATTTCCTCTTCTGAAAGCCCATGACCAGGGTGGCTCTCGAACCAATTCGACAGTAGACGCACGAGATCGGGGACCGGGACGTTGGACTTCAACAGAAAGTGGCACTCTCTGGAACAGTTTTCCGCAAGGCGCTCCGCACCATACTTTGTTGCATGTATGTGTTATCGACAATTTCACTCACTGAACCCGTTAACGTTTTGACCCTACATGCGTACCAATTCAACTGTTCTCCACGTCTTCAGGTACTGTTTCGAATCTTAGATATGAGCGTTTCTTCGCTCTGTCGCACTGTGAACATTTTTAGGAACCGACCCTTAAAAGTTTCCCACTGTTTTATCTCCGACCATTCATCCCTGCCTAGTGTCTCGGCTGCAAATCCGGTGTACCTTTGTACTACTTCGTTAATTCGGTACTCGTCGGTCCACTCGGCGCTCCTCATCCACAGACCCAAGTGTGTCAGAAAGTTGGCTGCGGGAAATATGGATGGAAATTCGAGGCCTTTTACGTTTGCATCGTCAAAGTATAAAGGTGAATCTTTGACCTGAGGTGCCTTTACAACCAGGGCACAAATTGGGGGCATGGCCTGCTGCGTTCCCTGTGTCACCACGGGGCTTGAAGCGGCAGGCTGTTCGTCGATGTTTGAGGCGTCGGTTTCGCTGTCGGTGTTGTCGCTGTCGACCAAGTTCCTTCTCGACGGAGCGGCGTCGGCGGGGGTTTGTAGGCACCGCACTTGCTCCTCCAATTCGAGAATTCTCCGGTCTTTGTCCTCGTTGCCCATTTCCTGACTTGGGAGGGACTGGTCTTCTGCGTTTTCCATTCTTATTTTCTTCGCACGGGTCTGCACTGGCATTCACCTGTCTCTTGACGTACGTTTTCCAGGCGTCTGATCCGTACTCCGCTGCCACCAGATTGTCGTAGCGCTTTTAATCACTACGTTACTATTAGTACCAGATGGGTACAAGGTAAGAATGGACAAGCGGTGGCTCCTTCACTTAAATTTATTTTAAAGTACAAAATACTTGACGCCTCAATGCCCCCACCCTATGATTAACAAAATCTATGATCTATTCGTGCCCCAGGTAAAGTTCTAACTAAAGCTCACTCTTTCTGACTGCCTTGGGTATTCTTGAAGTACTCAAAGGGCAGGGCGTGTCGCTGAATCCATTTCTGCCAATCGACTTCAGGTTCAAAGAGAGGTCCCTCCTCTTGGGGGGAGGGGTCATTTCAGCAGGCCTATAGAACAGAAGAGTTCTAAATCAGTTCATGGCTACTGGGTATCCCTCCAGGGCACATACAGTCAAAATGCTAGTGTTTCTTGTGGTTTTGGGCATGGCCGACTTCTGGGCCTTTCCCATACTCTTGAGGCACTTGACGTCAGATGGATCCAGCCATATATCTCGTTGACACTTTCTAAAATCATTGACCGTACCCAGAAAAACAATTGGGAGAGTATTCAATTTCACCCTTGATCTCCAGCCTCTCATGTTTCTCTTCGAGACTTGTTACAGTTTCAGATCCTGGCTTCAGCAAGCTTTCATGTGACTTCAGCAAGATTTCAGTCATGCGACAGCATTATCACCTAGCTACGGCGGTCACAATTTTGAGATTCGCTATCTGCTTGCATTATTATGTTAGGTATTGCTTAATTCCCATTTTCATTGTTACAGATTTGGAGGTGGACCCAAATGTGACCATGCTGACCTCTACCGTTGCAACGGGAATTATACTCTCAGGTAAATTAAATAAGAAAAGAAAACAAACAAGAATGTATAACTACGATAACCTTTGATTATGTAACACTGAACCTTATATACTAGTCTTGTTAATGTTGCTTCAGCATGGCTGCAGATTTTGTGGTGATCATAGCGTATGAATAAATGAATGAATAGGATGGGATAGGATAGAAGGGGGAAGAACAGTTACGGCATCGAGTGAACTCTCTTAGCCCTCTTCAGGGTGTCATCACTGAAAAAGGGATTGGAGGGAAAAGCGTTTTAAGCTGGATTCCAGAAACTGATATAAAAGTATTGCTTTAAATTGATACAATCAAATAAATATACTATCACTATACATACAAATTCTATATAGTGCCAAAAACGTTCGCAAAATGCTTTTTGTTTATATTTACTTTCTTTATATTTCTTATAGTTCACAGCTCTTAAAAAGCAAATTGTAATAACAATCTATGAATTGTAAACCATTGACTGTATAAGTTTAGTCTAAGTTTTGCAGTTTGCGGAAGTCACACGTAGTTAGAATTTATATCCAAAACATATGTAGTAATATAAAATATGTTGTAGTTCATATATTTAATAAAATATAATATTATAAGTTGCATGCAGAATTGTATAGACTAGATAAATGTCTATAAAAATATCAGCAGTATTCTATGCTGAATACCCTCCTAGCTAAAACAGAAATTAACAGAAAACAGGAGATGCTTATGGTATAAATACAAAGGCTTGCATGAAACCCAACTAAATGAAAGCATTTTACTCTCACTAAACAAAAGCATAAAAAAAAATAAAATGAAATTGTACTTACGTCGGTTTATTCACCTGTTGTTATTTGGTTCTATCCTGAGCGATATATATGCAATATTCTATTATATGAAATTTTATTCCAGTAATTATCATGACGGGAGGCAAAACAGACGAAACTCCGCCAAAAAACGAAGTGAAATTTAGCCCAGGCTCTTCGGATGCATTCCTAGAAAGTGATTTGCTTCATATGAAAAGCAAAGAGATTACACAACATGTTGAGAATCATGAACGAAAAATCTCCGACATCACGTATGGTAAAAATGACGAACGCAATTATCACATCAACAGTCAAGTCAACGGCCTCAACAGCAGCTCCTTGATCGAAGATGATATTCTTTTGACGATGGAAACGCCAACCGATGCAGAAACGGGAATTACTCTCGATGTATCGTTGGAAAATGAAACAGAAACATTGGATGATGATACTTTCGAAGAAAAACTTCGTGGCCAAGAATGTGAAGACCTGACAAAGAACAAGAATCCCGGGTATGATGAATTTGGTCAACGGTCAGTGGAACTTCTGAAAGAACTTCATATGCCTTCGATGGCTCTGATCTTCCAATGTGATGCAGGTAATGGGGAAAACACAGGCAAAAGGTACAGTATTTACTATTTTTTATTTCAAGTGAATGTTATTCTACGTCTTATATTAATTTAGCAAAAAGAGAAGTGAAGAATATTATTATTAATGTTTGGAATGAGGCAATGTTGTTGTGAATGAATTAGTTCACTTGATTACGGTGTCCTGCAGCATCCTGGTACTGTCCAATTTATTTTCTTTATTTGTAAGTTACCCACGGATTCCTGTTGGGGCATGAGGGGGCATAACAGGGACGATCAGTGGAGATGATATTGTGGAAATTGTGCTAAATAAAACTGGTAAACATTTATTGTAGGATTTGAATAAAAGGCGAAGCTAGGGACAGTATGTACTGACACAAAGACATTACTAAAAAGACTCGACTAATTGGCGCCAAGCCAGAGTGAGAACTGACACATGTGGAAAACATATACCGACGTCATGATTATTGACAACCCTACATTCATTATAGTAAAAATAAAAAAAAAAAGACAAAATTGACAAAAAAAAATATATATAAAAGACAGAAAACAGCCTTCGTACAGAATAGGCATAATGAAATTACGAGGTGCAAAAGAAAAGAAGAGTAAATGAGAAGCTGGAGATGGGACTGCTCTGCATATATGATGATAACAAATGGTCAGGTTAGATCTCATATGAAAAGTATTACGAAACAGAGAGAGTGGTGTGAACTTAGCTATGAGCTTAAAGTAGCGTTAATATTAGTTTCCTTATTCCCTCCATTGTGTAGGAGCCATGACAGTCATTATAAAATAGTTTTCCAAGTGTAGAAGTGATACATGAAGTACGCTGATAATCTGAAGTTAATTATATAACCTCACGTATACTTAGTCTTCAAATAACTTTAATTTTTTGGTTAATTCGGAGATGCTGGAAAATAAGCCAACATTTCACTTGTCTTCAAGAGAGGAAAATCAAATGACCAGCTTAATCAGCAATAACTATGACGAAGCTTCTGAGAAGGTGCAGCATAGTTCAGTCATTTAGTACTCTTTCAAACGAGCGTTCTTGTTAGCTCGTTTGCGTGCGCGGCATTTTAACATTCATTTGAGTTCAGTGGGGCCTTTCAGACAATGTGTTGCATGCCCGTACAACACGGTGCAAACGCTCAAGAGCGCAAGGCGTGGAAAACGCGTGTACAAAAATCTGACACGTTTCTGTGCGCGCGTCGAATGCGCGCAGAGACGCCCGTGTGAAAGAAGCCTTAATCTTCGTCAGTGCTACTATATATATAT
>JAXCGZ010017343.1:62500-78394 GCA_037179515.1 Halocaridina rubra | reverse complement strand
ATAATAATAAAAAAGCGGAGAGAGAGAGAGAGAGAGAGAGAGAGAGAGAGAGAGAGACTCACTCAGCTTCATGGAAGAGCCATTTCAGCACTAGTGCCAAAAGACAAATTTTAGCGCAAAATCTAAACCGTGGAAGGCGCAGGAGAAGAGGAAGCAGCTAGATGGATGAAAAGAGATATATTGAGGGAGTAAGAAGAGAAGAAATGATGCTAAATAAACAGGCTGAGAAGAGCAGGAAAGGAGCAGGAGAAGGAAGAGATGAATAATGTGGAGGAGAATGAGGAAGAGAATAGGGAGAAAAATTGGAGGAGAATGAAAGAGAGAAGAAGAAAAGGGAAGGAGCCGTAAGAGAAGGAGGAAAAGAGGGATTATTTGAATGGGTCAGTATACCGTTACAATCCTGCGCGCACGCTCTCTCGCGCGCCGTTTTCGCTGATTACTTGCGCACCTAAATCCATGCTTACCATCCGTTGTCTTGTTTGTCTTCAGCTTTTAACCCATTGTATATTGGGTCGCTGTTTCTTGCTAGCCTTTTCCGTCCGTTGTCAGCTGGCAAAAAATAATTTAAGCTACTGCAACTAAGCTATTTATATCTGCAAGTGCAAGTAAGATAAACTATCTTTCTTGATATTCTTAGACTGAATTTACCTTACATTTGTATTTCCCTGATTGTGTTCATGGGAAAGAGCCATATGCTCGTAATTCCCCGTCTCCTGATTTGTTCCATTATTTACTCAATGACACCGTAATGACACCAGGACGGGCCCAAAAAAATAAATAAAAATGCCCTCATCGGGCCTGGGCACGAAGCATAAATCAAGCTCAGCAATATCTGTTTAAGGCAGTTGTGAAACAGCATCTCTATTAGCGGGGACTTCGATATAGACAAAAATGTTCACCTAGCTGTTTTTTTTATGTAAATAGAAACAAATAAATAAATAGATAAATTAACTGTGTGGAGATTTATAGCTCGCGACTGCTTCTTCCCATCTACCTCCAGACTCTGGAACTCTCTTCCTCCTTCTGTCTTTCCTAATTCTTATGACCTTTCATCCTTCAAAAAGCAGATCTATCGTCATATCAGAGCCTAGTCCTCCATATATCTGGGTCCTCTGTACTTTGACGGTTTTTTTTTCTGTCTATAGTTTTCCTTTGTGTAACATTACCTCATCTCTGCTTTGTCTTTAACATTTTTTTTTCTTCGTCTTTGTATTTTCTCGTGCCCGGGCCTTTATTGATGAGGGCAGTTTCTGCCTGTCCCCGGTGTCACACTCATAAAAAAATAAATGTAAATTCTTGTTTAGTAGGAAAAGAAAAACGAGAATTTTATTTATTTGGGTCAGTCGTACCTCTGGGTTCAAGTGCATTGTCAGTGAGTAATGGGTGTGACAGATCAGAGAGAGAAAAAGATTGGTAATTGTAGAACATTTTCTTGTATGCAGTACTTACCCACTTGCGCTTACGGGAAAGAGCTCTACCCTTATTGAAAAAAACAATACAAAAAACTGTGAAATTGATACTAACACATTTCACTAAACTATAGACTGAAATTAGGATATATCTTCATAAATAATGCTTGTCATAAAGATTGCAAAATATATATTGCATAATAATGCATTTGTGTTTCTTGAGGGAGTGCTTGAGTGGACTTGTCCTCATGTAATTTTATTGGTGTAATATATTTCCAAATACATTAATCTATAGCCACTATTGATTTTGTTCATGTTGCTTGTATGGTCGCAGATAATGTGATTACCATTGTGTTAGTTCACTGAGTTCATTTAATTATGGAAAATTATCCTCCAGAGTATGTACTAAGGCTTCTGATCTGATTGAGGTTGGTCATTTGAATTCTCTCTCTCTCTCTCTCTCTCTCTCTCTCTCTATATATATATCTACTATATATATATATATATATATATATATATATATATTATATATATATATATATATATATATATATATAATGGTATAATAAACACAGATAACGTCGATTTGCAGGTTGAGATTCTAACAAAAGTCTTCCATGAATGCTTAGATACTTGTACACCCATTGTAACAAGAAAAATAACCCACCCCTCAGCCCCCTGGCTAACTTATGACATCAAAGAGGCAATGCGAATCGGGAATCAAATATAAAAAGAGCTAAAAATGAAAAGATATGATATGACGCTCCGTGAACGTTATAAAGTAGAAAAAACGTGGCAGATCCCTCATCGATATAAGTAAATAAAGCCTTTACCAAAAACAATTTTAGGACTAGACCTGATACAGCAGCAACATGGAAAGTGATAAGAAGCATACCAAATGGAAAGACTACCTCAGAAAGTTATGAAAATATTACGGAGTTCAAAGACAAAGCGGAAAACTTTAATAACTATTTTGCTAACGTTGAGAAAAATTACATATGAGAAAACACAAGTAAACATCAACTCAGTGAACATGAGTAATTACTTAAATGTCAATTCTTCCAATGTAAACACAAGAGAGTACTAAAAGATAAATCCTGTCGATTATGCTACCCTAATTCTGGTTCTTATGGTCCAGATGGTATGCCAAATTAATTCATCAAAGATGCTCTACCCGTGATTGTATCTTATATTCTAGCTATTATAAACACTTCCATTGTTACTAAAAGGTTTCATGACTTGAAAAAAATCACATGTAATACCTCTGCGTAAAAAGGGGGACAGAGAAAATGTGACTAACTATCGTCCCATTTCCCTGCTACCCATTTTCTCTGAAATAGAAAATATTGTTGCATGCCAACTTATGTCATATTTAGAGTTAAATAGACGATTATCTATTAACCAACATGGTTTCAGACCGAAACTCCCTGCGGAAACTGCACTGCTCAGTCGCTAATAGTATCTATAATAATATAGATATGAAAAAATTTCTCTGCTTGTATTATTAGACCTATCAAAAGCCTTCGACAGTATAAACCATGAAACTCTTATTAGTAAATGTACTAACCTAAATATTGACCCGAGCTGGTTTAGAGAGTATCTATCTAATCACAAACCAGTCTATCCATCTTAACAGCATTATCTCTATGCCAAAAAATGTATCATTTGGCGTTCCACAGAGATCAGTACTTGGTCCTATCCTCTTCTCCATTTACGTAAATTATCTATCTTTCATTTCTGACTCTCTAGTCGCACCATATGTAGATCTCACTCAACTACTCCTTAGTGGTGATATTAATAATCTCCCAGAGTTAATCTTAAGAGCAGAAAGCACACTGTCAAAAATTAAAACCTATTTTCAAGAAATTGGGATGTTAAATAACGAAAGTAAAACACAAATTCCAGAAAACACAACACTTAATTTTTGCGGCAATATCATGACACCTAGCAAATCCGTCAAAAATCTAGGAATTCACTTTGATAACTACATGTTGTTTGATTCCCATATAAATAAAGTATGCAAAAAGGTTACAGAAACATTAATGTACTTATCACGTATAAAAGAAAATTTTGAGACTACTCGAATAACTGTTGTTGAATCTCTAGCCCTATGTCACAGTAATTACTGCACAACTGTTTGGGAAGCTACCACTAAGACTCAGATAAACAGAATACGGAAGCTTATTAATTTTGCAGCTCGAGTTGCCCTGCGAGGAATAAGAAAATATGACCACATCACACCAGCTCTCAAAAAACTTGGGTGGCTGCGTGCAGAAAACAAGGTTACCTATGCTATTTATGTTTTTGTTTACATTATTTTGAACCATCATTATCATAGTCAGGGATATAAGGGGAACCAACACAAGACAGAATAGGGAGCTCGTTTTTTCAGAGAACAAACACAGAAGCAGGTTCAAAGATGATTACTATTAAAGGGTCAAAACACCGGAACAATATTGCTGAGCATCTTAAAAATTCATCCTCCTTCGCAGCTTTCAAGGGCAAACCATATACTTTTCTTGTGAACAAATAACTGCTGCTCACACATTAATTAAACTTAATTATTTAATGCAATTTTCCTTAACATTAACCTCTCTATATGTAAACTGATATCGCCTTCTCTGTTCTCTAAGTTAAGAGCTAATTATTCTCATTGTAAGGAATACAAATATGGTAATTATGCCGATAATAACGATCCTGTATCGAGTGTTATTATTAATACTTTATTAATATTATTGTTAACATTTTTATTACAGTATTATTATTTTCTAGGAAAGCTACAGTTAATTTACCTGAATGTATTACCCTCTTACATGTCTACTTATAAGTTACTCTTAAATTGTATAAGAATAGCCATTGTACAATAATGGAAATAAATGTTTGCGCTCTCTCTCTCTCTCTCTCTCTCTCTCTCTCTCTCTCTCTCTCTCTCTCTCTCTCTCTCTCTCTCTCTCTCTCTCTCTCTCTCTCTCACCAGTATTCTTTAATGTAATATTCAAATGCAAAAAAACGTATAATTATAGAATCAATTTTACGTATGACTGATATAACAAAAGCAATCAGACTGCAAGTAATACTGTCCCAGAGAGAGAGAGAAAGAGAACGTAAAACGTAGGTATATATGATATTGTTCTGTGACTCAAACCTGTCAAAATGTAAGTTACTTACATTTCTTGCGTTCTCTCTCTCTCTCTCTCTCTCTCTCTCTCTCTCTCTCTCTCTCTCTCTCTCTCTCTCTCTCTCTCTCTCTTGCATACACAATGCATTCATAGTATAAGGAAAGATTTTTGTATTTTTTTTTGCTCTAATGTACAAAATACAAGAAACTGATGAGTAAACGGGGAATTGCGAGGGCTAGCACTTTTCCGTTAGCACAGTCAGGTAAATGCACGCGCACGCTCACACACAATTTCTCCAGTCTGTCTGTGTCACTCTCATTCACATGGAGCTTAATAGCGACTCATGAAACGACAGACAGATATAAAAGACATCGATTATTGTGTATGATTTTACAAATAGATATTTGTAGATGAGATTGAGAGAGAGAGAGAGAGAGATTATTTATGCACGGAAGACCTTTTTTTATTATTATGACACCAGGATGGACAAAACAAAAAGTCTGCCCTCATCGGGCCTGTGCACGAAGAAAAAGTAAAGAGAAACAGAAATGGGGAGTGTTGTGAATCGTCTGATGCGAAGGAATAAGAAGAGATGTGTATCGAATATCCAAGAATATTCGGTGTTGATGTAGGCATAGAAAAAGAACCGTATACTCAAGGAAGACTTAACATCGAACTGTCTTTACTCAAAATCTGGTATTTTTGTATATATATATATATATATATATATATATATATATATATATATATATATATATATATATATATATATATATATATATATATATATATATATATAGAGAGAGAGAGAGAGCGAGAAAAGCAAGCTTGTATATCCACTTTGTATATGTTCATTGTCATGCACATACCGTAAGCGACTTTTCTAGTCAGCATTCGCAAGGTGTGAGGAAATGTGTGGCCCTTAAAGAACACATTCTCAAGGTCGCTCATCAAAAAACTTAACCTGTTCTAATATGTAATTATGATGCAAGGTGGTGCATAACCTTTGGCTATAGGAGACAAAAGTAACGAGTAATAGTACAGAGCAATTTATTAAAGTATTGCTGAAACAATAGAGAATCCACCATACCCTCCATATTTAGTGTGGAAGCCTCGCTCGTCTTGTACCGTCTTCCATTTTGAAGGGTGTGATCGGTACAGCTACTCTATTCTGTGCGATTCAGCAATGATCTTTATGCTTTCCTTGGAGAGTTTTTCTGGTGCACCGGAGCCAAAGGTCGTGTGGACGTTGTCATATCCTTTCTTCCAGTAGTCAGAGACCCAGTTGTAGCTTTAGTCCAATTTGTTGGCGCTCTACATCCAGGTAATGAAGGTAACTCCAGCCTCCGTGGTTTCACGGTATGCGTTTACTCAGATACAGTCAGCAAACTGCTACATCTGGAAAACATTGAGCACCAAAGTTTAAAAACAAAAATGTACTGTTAACGGAGTAACCCCTTTTTGTAAAGATTAAATTCCACCCTGTACCTCAGAAGTTCACCTTCCACTGATGTTGACTGTTACTAATGTGTGTATGTGTATGTATATAGATAGATAGGTATAACGCAGCATTTTTTATTTTTCAAGCTATTGGTTTACTGCTGAGTTTCCTTACCATATCAGACTATATGTCTATAGTTTTTATCTAAATTCTACAGTATAACCTTTTTCAGTTTAGAATAAACTTATTTAAGATATGCTGAAGATTCCTGAAAATAAATAGGCTAAAATTTAGTTTAACTTTGAAATCTAAAGTAGCGGTTTTGGAAGTAGTGTCAGGCACTCTATTCACTGGCACATTGTTGCACTGCTACTCTATCCCGGAACTGCTTTTGGTGTAAAGAGTAAAAGGGTCATGGTTTCTTAGATTTTATGTCCCCTGTCAACTTTGCTGGCATTACACTAGATTTGAGGTGCCAATGGTAGACGCTCTGGCTTCGCATTCACGAGGTCGGAAGACCGGTTCCCGTTTTATACCAAAAACTGTTTACTGGGAGGTTACTGCTGTTGCTGGACACCACAGTGGGGGGGTTGAGGCTTGCCCTGGAACTGAAACCAGGCAACCTTTACTTAAAAGTATACTCCTAGATTTGTAACAGAATACCCCTCGTATAATGGAAATAAAGGTTTTTTTTAGAACAGTACCATCGTGATCTTAAGACTTCAGTAAAGGAAAAAAAATTCTTTATGCATGTTCTAATCCCGGCTTACATAGACAAAGTTTAGCATAATATCTGCGACTCTGAGGCGGCAGGTCGAGGGTTCGCGCCACGTCACGGACTGAGGTTAGTAAGGACATACACTCAGGGTAACGATTACGTCTCCCAAAACAAGTCCCTCGTAAGAAGGCAACCGTCCTAGCCCTTAGAAGAAAAGGGAGTTCGTGACCTAAAACCGAATCCATCCATTATTATTAATATTATTACTTTTATAATCAAACAAAGATACACCTATGAACTAAATTTTACGATGTTCTTATTTCAGTGCACCCTTTACTTATCTAACACTTGCACCATTAGATAAGGTGCAGATTGTCTGGGCATCCACATTTTTATTTATTTGATAAGGAAAGCTGAATCAGCGTATCTGAAGGTTGCACCATTGTTAAGATAAGAGATGTTATCTTCTGAGTGATAATGCGCTTTTGAACATTGACTCTCTCTATTCATCTAATGTTATATTCATTGAACTTGCTAAGTTGGCGGGGGAATATGGATATTCTGATTTTTTTTTATTTTTTATTTTTTTTACCCCAGTAGAGGCAAGAAAATTGTTCTCGTCTGGTCGAGTACCAATAAAATATAGAGACGATGAAAAAGTAGCATCTTAAGGATAAGGAAGAAATAAGAGAATGGTAATAGAAGGACAGGATGAAAAACTAGTAAAAGTTATAAAGACCTGGTAATATGGTAGGATAAGGCTCTGAAATTGACGATAGATCAGCTTTTTGAAGGAAGAAAGGTAATAAAAGTTAGAGAAGACAAGGAAGAAGAGAGTTGCAGAGTCTGGAGGTGGAAGGGAAGAAGCAGTCGCTGCACCGACTAATCCGCGGGCTGCAAAGCACATAGTACCTGTGAGACGAAGCCGTTGCAAGATACTCTTTTGCACATCCCTTGCTGTACTCTTGAACATGCTTGGGGACTTAAGGTATTCTAAGCCCATACCTCGCGAAGATGCCTTTCAACACTGGCTGCTTCAATCAGCTAATGACGTAATCACTGATTCTGCTAAGTTAACAATGACTTTCAGTATAAACCAATGTGTACTTCACCCCCATTTGTTCTTGATATTCTCCACAGACTTATCTTCTCCACCAGACAATAAAAGTTTCTGGCCGAGCTAAGATATTTTTGCCGAAAATATATGAAAACACTTCTTAGGAATCATTTTTTAAAATACTGTATTGTAAAGAGACTGTTTGGAATTCTAATATATATTTCTTAATGTGAAACGTATAATTGCCCCTGACAAGGATTCGACTCCATAACACACGTGACGATTTCTCATGGTGCATTATACATTACTTAATGGCTTCCATCCGACCTACTCGCTGCATGTTTTTAGTAGAAATTATTGTTATATTTTTTTGTATGATTGTGACGTCATGATGGAAAGAAAAGGAAAAAAAAATCTGCCCTCATCGGGCCTGGACACGAAGAACTTAGAGAAACAGAAATGGGAAGCGTTGTGACTTGCCAGATGTTAAGGGATAATAATAGCTGTGTAACGAATATGGAAGAATATTTGGTGTTGATGTTGGCATAGAAAAAGATGTTAGCTACAATCCATGTAATGATAATATTAGTAATAATAATAATAATACGAATAATGATGGTAGTAGGAATCAGAACCCACAGCAGAGTATTTTATGTTTACTGTGGGTTTCTATTGCCATTATTGAAGTTGTCACTGATTTCATATACTCAGTAATGATAATAATAATAATTATTATTATTATTATGATTTTAAAATGCATCATCATCGTTGTTGTTGTTTTTCTACTTGGTTGTGAGGGGAAAAAAAAATTTTACAGCCTAATTGCCTGTACTGTAGACAATTACGATTGATGATATCTTTAGTGGCGAGGATGAGCGGAATATGTCGAGAGTTCACAGCCTCAATTTTGTAACTATTGAGGCAACCTCACTCCCTGTCGTAGGATATATTTCCAGAGAGGAGTATCGTTGTTTCGCCCATAATTATTGCTGTTGCTTACCGTGGCATGAATTTTTAGTGTCAAACTCAATAATAACAATTTCCTTGACTTTGACAATACTTGAAGGCCGTCCTTGACAGGCTCGTGTGTGTGTGTGTGTGTATGTATGTATGTATGTGTAAATATCTCTATCCAACCTGCCCACTTGGCCTTGAAGCTATTCATGAATCTATATGAGAGAGGAGGGGGTTGTCGCCCCCTCTCGCCTTCCCACGGTCACTACAACCGAGGTGCCGAACTGTATAACAAGGGGGGGGGGAGGATAGGGTGGGTGGGAAACCAGGGCATATGGCTGAGGGGACGTTGAGCGCCTCATCGATCGAGC
The DNA here is from genome assembly GCA_037179515.1 of Halocaridina rubra. NCBI lineage: Eukaryota > Metazoa > Arthropoda > Malacostraca > Decapoda > Atyidae > Halocaridina > Halocaridina rubra. Next base: position 69,325 of record JAXCGZ010017343.1, on the reverse strand, counting down.
CAAAATAGGGGGAAGACCTCTTAGCCTCTCCCCCTTCCTCTCATCTCTCTCTAGTTATTGGAAGTGGTGGAGAACGAGTGTAGGGGACATTGATCCCTTATCCTGGTTGGTCCTGCCGCCCCCCCCCCCTTGAAAAGGACCAGATGCTTCTTTATATCATTATTATCGTTATTTTTATTATTAGTGTTATTTAATATATTGCCAATGCTCTTATGCTTAGTTCATGTAAATTTAAATCATATATTTTCTTTATTTTTATTATTGTTATTATATTATTATTTTTATTATTATTGTTAGTTTTGTTTATATTGCTTTTTTTGTACATTCGAATACTATTTCTTCTTAGTTCATTATAATATATAAGTAATTGAATGAATAAATAGCTAAAATAATGCAGTGTTTTATATAACTATTAATGAACCTCACTAAGGTCATAAGTTCCATGTTGAAGTTCCAATTACGACCTGAGTTGACCTTGGGCTGTATCATGCTATTTTCCATGACCTCAGGTCGTACTTGGTTATGGGAGCATCATGAAATGACCTTGAATTTGACATGATGTTTTTGTTGCAAGCTACGTAGGTCAGTGGATATATCGCCTGACTCTCTCACCCATTGTGTAATGGCACAATGACGATAGAGTTAATGAATTATAAAGGGCATAGAAATGACAGGTGCCACTTTTTGTTACTTTTTCTAAATAACTGATATTACTAGATTTTTCTATATGTGTCTAGTCTTCATCTTCTTCATTATTATTATTAATGCTGCTTCTGCTGCTGCTATATTATCTTGTAAAGTAATGACGCAATATTATTGTTATCTCGATATCAGTAACTTTTCATTATATCTCGCTCTCGCGCGCGCGAAAAGAGCAGCAAGGTATTGATATGCTGAATTCTTCATTATTTGTGTCATGTGATGCATTTGAAAAGAGAGAGAGAGAGAGAGAGAGAGAGTTTGATGTGATTTGATTTTAAAGGCATTTTAAAGGGGTATTAATACAGACTCATTCATTGAGAGTTACACATTCACTGACAGTGAGTCAATTAATATACTGAATTTTCTGATGAAACACAGTTGGAGTGATGTACAAGCACCTGTGTTTCTCTTCAGAGAGAGAATGTTTCAAGTGTGTTTCTCTCCTTACGTATTTTGCTCTGGGAATATTCAACAGCACAGTCTGAAGGAACTCAACACTCCTTTGATTCACCTTTCCTTCGTAGTTGACCTCATTTAATCTATATATCGAGTGGTCAATTTTTTTACGATGTAGATAGTTGTACCGAAAAGTGCATCACGGAGATTATTGATATATTATTATTTTTTTATCTGTGTAGGTTTAAGTCTTCAAACAGGTCTTTGTATAAGTGACCTTAAGCATTGAATGACCTCAGAGCTTCCTTCTTCTTATTGACCTCGGTTTATGTACCAATTTAGTCATGTGATCAGTATACTTCACATGTTCTCTCTACATAAAGAACATCACGTACGATAACATGTAAGAGCAATTTGTTTTCTTATCTCTTTGTCACACGTTTCTTTTATCACTTTAATTAATTATTCGGTGTGTTCAAGTACATTTATTCCAGTATGGATGCACATTACATGCTCTTTTGGTTTGGCTTTGTTGTTGTTGTTGTTTATATCTAAACGTTACAGATATATATATATATATATATATATATATATATATATATATATATATATATATATATATATATATATATATATATATATATATACACAGTAGGAAGAGGGGTGGTCTCAGCAGTGCGCCTTGCCATACTCCACCAGGAACATTTAATCATCCTGTCATTGCTCGTTTCACCTTTTCTCTCCGGTTCCTATCAACCAAACTGTAGTCACCGTGGCTCAAGCGATAGCGTCTGCGACTCTGAGGCGTCAGGTCCAGGGTTCGCGCCCCGTCACGGTCTGAGGTTAGCAAGGGCATACACTCAGGGTAACGATTACACCAGCCAAAACAATTCCTTCGCAAGAAGGCAACCGTCCTAGCCCTTGTTGAAAAGGGAGCCCGTAACGTAAAACTGGAGCTATCAACCAAACTCTCTCTTATCCTGTTGATATTTTACTTATTATCTTGGCTGTATACTGCCATTTTAAAAGTAGTGGTTTGTGGAAGCATAGCAATTGTACCTACCGCGCTATTCCAGAGTTTTAACGCTTTTTATGATTTTATCGATCGTCGGAGGCTTTCTTTACTAGTGGTTTGACAGTTTTTATTCAAAAGCCCTAGTTTTCTTGTCTACTGATAACTCGTTACTTGTACTTGCTCACTTATTTGTTGTTGTTGTTATTATTATTATTGTTATTATTATTATTATTATTATTATTATTATTATTATTATAATATTATTTTTATTATTATTATGCCGTGTGATTATGCGATGGGGTAAACCAGCTGCGGCCGTCGGGTCATAGTGTAGACTATCCTTGCCCGTCTACCTTGTGGCATGACCGAAGCAGGGTGGTAGGGGGGGGGAATAAGGCAACCCTTTATCCCATGGAGTTAAGAGGAATAGTTGAGGTATGTGTGGATCGTGGTGAACGCGTGTTTCTTGGCTCGGCCACTCCCCATATAAGGGGCAGTGAGGCCATGTATGTGTATTAAAAAGGAATCCCTTCCTTGTTATCTCGTTGAGAGCACGTGTTTAAGTATTATTTGCTGGTCTTAAAATGATGTGGATTGTTGGGAGTCTCATTAATAAAAAAAAAAAAAGCTTTTGTTCTTTTACTTCCTTGTTCTCTCTCTCTCTCTCTCTCTCTCTCTCTCTCTCTCTCTCTCTCTCTCTCTCTCTCTCTCTCTCTCTCTCTCTCTCTCCTCTCTCTCTCTCTCTCCTCTCTCTCTCTCTCTCTCGACTTTGAGGCAATAAGAAACAAGGTTCATTTTCCTCTTTATTGCTTCTATCTTCTTATACTTATGTCATTCTTTCCCATTTATCTGTTTGTTACACAGATAGATAGATAGACATAAAAGAGTGAGAGAGAGAGAGAGAGAGAGAGAGAGAGAGAGAGAGAGAGAGAGAGAGTCAGTCAAGTGACCTACTACTAGATGAAATATCACTTCCTTGTTTCACTCTTTATTTAATTCTCACTAATTTTATTTCGTATTTAATTTTATTCTCATAACAAATTTTATCTTATTCGCGTAATTGACACTTCCTATGAGAGGCCAAAATAAGAAAATAAATAAATAAATTCATACATAAAAATGCTGAAATTTTTTTATGGTAATAGAATTCATTTATAATTTATTATTATTATTATTATTATTATGATTATTATTATTATTATTATTTATCCAATTTTATACTTACATTTATTGACTTTATTTTATAGCCACATCGTGTCTATAAAAAACAGTCAGTGGGGGAGCCAGCCAGCCCAAATAGGTGCTGTCCTAAACCCTGTATTAGTGGAGAAAGTGGATGTCAAGTATGACATCCGGCCGTAAAACTTTGAACCAAAACCATCATTTCTGGAGGATGATAAGAAACAGAGACCCTTTATGAGCGGAAGAAATTCTGCGAGGGAAGTATGTTTATATAAATATAAAATTCATCCAGAAAAAATATAAAATTACTGTAGGAGAAATAATTTATAGTGATGCGACAGATAAAATTTCACCATCGTATTCACCACATGTCGTGGTAACTATCCCTTCTCATCTGACAAGTCACAACACTCCCAATCCCCATTTCCCTTTCTTTGTCTTTCTTTTATCTCTGCCTTGTCTTTAGGCATCTACTTTTCTTTAACTGTTTATTTGATGCCTTGGCCCGATGAGGGCAATTTTCTTTGCCTGGCAGGGTGTCACACTCATGAAAAAACGATAATGTGGGCTAGCTCTTAAATAGGATATTGAAGTGAAGGGGACTCATAAATCTCTTATTCAGTAGTTTCCTTATCTTGCCGCAAATAAACTCATGGAAGAGATGAGAGTAAGCAGTACGATAAAGCCCTTCAAACTCGAGTACTTTGTTACAGTTGTGGCTAGTGTGCTTGTTTCAGTGGTATATGTATGTGAGTGTAGATGGACAATCATGTAATTACATACTTTAATTTGACTAGTATTTCCACAGGTATCATTATTGATTTATAATCGTTGCTGAATCGATCCCTTTAATAATAATAATTATTATTATTATTATTATTATTATCATCATCATTAGCAGAACTGTAGCGCTGAGTCAATCACTGCCGGAGATTAAGCGCCCATCGCCTATATATTGTTTGTGTGACATTACCTCATCTCTGCCTTGTCCTTAATATTTTTCTTTTCCTTAGTCATGGCATTTTCTCGTGCCCGGGCCTTTATTGCTAAGGGCAGTTTTTGCCTATCCCGGTGTCACACTCTTAAAAGAAAAATATTTACAACACAAATGTTGGTATGATTTTGGCATGAGGCACTATAACGGCGCTTGTGAACTTTAGCTGTAGGTCCTGTTTGACCTTATAGCAGGTTGACCTTATAGCAAGATCATGACTCATTATGTGACCTTTTGAAAGAATGATTTGCCTCTGGATTAAGTTCTGGCTTGCATACTCATCCCTCGCCTCAGCTAATTGGGGGATCCGAAGTGGGGGATAGTGGGGTCCCATGCAAGGTAAAAAGCCCGTCTCAGCTCAGAGGAGCGAGTTACTTCGTCTTTAGATGTTGCGCCCCAGTGTTGGAACAGTATTTGCAAGCGGTCTTGTTCCTATTAATATTATAATGCTCAGTCCTCAGTTTCTTTTGAAAATAGATGTTAAAGTTTTACACACACGGACGCAAGTGACCGGGAGAATGAAAGTCGCTATCTTAAGGCTCTTTGCTGTAAACTTAGCTTAATACACACACAAAGTACTTTTGTATTGCAAGAATAGTTGGTAATTGGAATTCACCAAGAGAAGATATTGTCAATGCTAAATATATGCATAGATTTAAGGGAAGATACAGTACTTGTTAGTGATCAGAAAACTTATTACTATTCGAATGGGGCTCTCTCTCTCTCTCTCTCTCTCTCTCTCTCTCCTCTCTCTCTCTCTCTCTCTCTCTCTCTCTCGTATGCCACAAATTAATAAGCATAGTTTTTTTTAATTAAAAATATTACTTGCATAGCTAGTAGACGAGTAACCATGAGCATATCTCATTCCCGTTAAGGCATACATACGTACATACATACATACTCCTTTGACGGTTATCTTTGACCCTGGCTTTAACCTTGTATTTTTACCCATTTACTGGACAAATACTTCAACAGCTAGGTCAGAATGATTGTAAAATTCTACTCTCTCTCTCTCTCTCCTCTCTCTCTCCTCTCTCTCTTCTCTCTCTCTCTCTCTCTCTCTCTCTCTCTCCTCTCTCTCTCTCCTCTCCTCTCTCTCTCTCTCTCTCTCTCTCTCTCTCCTCTCTCTCTCTCTCTCTCATTAAGTATTATTGAAGGTGAACAAGTACTTGGGTGTGCCTTTAGATCGTAGATTTTATTACCTATTGGGTACGATTTACATTGTACACTGTACTTCCCCCCTTTGGGAGTTGTGGGTGTACCTGAGAGAGAGAGAGAGAGAGAGAGAGAGAGAGAGAGAGAGAGAGAGAGAGAGAGTTCTGTAGGTCATATTTCGAACAGCTAATGAACGAAGGTGGGTAGAAAAATGGATTTTTCTTGTTCGGTACATACGTGTACAGCACAGGTATTGTAGTATTTTTGCATTAAATTCAAATAATTATTTTTTTTTACCTCGTTATATATATATATATATATATATATATATATATATATATATATTATATATAATCAATTTCAATAATAACGAATCTTTCTTGTAATTTTAGAAAGCATTACCAGCATTGAAAGTAATATTTGGAAATAAGGTTAAATGTAAAAGAACTACTAAAAACAGCAGTAGAAGGAGTAGTAGAAGTAATAGTTGTAGTAGTAGCAGTAGTATTAGTAATTGTAGTATTCGCTTGTACGTGTACATATAATTGTGTGTACAGAGCAGGTGTAGGTCACGTTGAGTAAAATGCACCTAGGCCGCTTTCACACCAAAGTGGCACGTTGTGCGTGGCATGCCACTTGGTACGCCAGTTGAAAATGAACATCCGGAAATATATGAAACCTTTCACGCAGAATTGGCGTATGGGATGTGTCACTCCACTTCCGTGTGATAGGTTTCATATATTTCCGGATGTTCATTTTCAACTAGCGTGTCACGTGGCATACAACGTGCTACGTGCCACTTTGGTGTGCACGCGGCCTAAGTGTTCAAGATCGGCCTAAAATATCCGAAGGTGAGATAAAGTAGCTTTGTTACCCAGCACTGATGGTTAGAATCAGTGTTGCTAACCTTGGGAAAATATCCCTAACTTTGAGTAATTCCGGTTGTTGATGGGGATACTTGGGTAATTTGAGATTTTTTTTATTTAATATTTTCTAAATGATGCATATTGCAATTTAATTTTATTTTGTATATACTGTTTGTACGTTAGCAAGTAATTTATTGTAATTTTTGAAGGCATTTTAGACTTATTCTCTTGGTTTTGGTGAATTATAGACCGACCCAGTTGGTAACACTGGTACTAGTATAAGGCCAATGATGCAAGAGGTAGAGGTAGAGTCACTCGGGATTCGTAATAGTTGATTGTTTCGTTTACTAATAAACCGATTTGTGTAAAGTTATTATTATGAAATATTATTATTATTTTTTTATTATTAGTAGCAGTAGTAGTAGTGGTTGTATTATTTTTATCATTAGTATCAATAGTAGAAGTAATAGTGGTAGTAGTAGCAGAAGTAGTAGTTGTTCAAGTGCACACACATA
>JAXCGZ010017343.1:47500-50000 GCA_037179515.1 Halocaridina rubra | reverse complement strand
ATATATTATTTATTCAAATAAGCACATTGCTACATGTAAAAACTTGAAACTTCTTTTGCCCCTGGCCGGGATTCGAACCTAAGACATAATTAGTGCCAAGGCGCTACCAACTACACCACTGAAGGCCTAAAACTAACTGCCAGGGGAAAAATATGTTCCATGTCTTCACCTATGTTAATGTGTTTTATTTAATTATTATTGACGCCTATATAGCACGGGATTTGAAATGAATGCAAAAGGGAAGCCACATCTGAGGTTGAGCAGAGGCTGTAATATGAAAAAAAAAAAAAATCAGAGGAATGCGTTCACTCCTTAGCATATCAGTTAGCTGTGAGGTTAGCTTCTTTTACACCTTAAGTGGTGTAGTTGATAACGCCTTGGCACGCTAATTATGTATCTTAGGTTCGAATCCTTTCCAGGGGCAAAATGCGTTCTCGTAGTATCAACTTATATGCAGCTATGCACATTCACCGTGCGTGGCACTCACACACAACACCTGTATAATTGTATGTATGTGTACTTGTGTTATGGATATCCTCTGATAACGCGTAATTCATGTAGTAGGTTGGCTCATGGCACCAGTCGCCCGTTGTACTACAGCTGAAGGATTTTTGAACTTTAGTAGGTCTGTCTAGGACAGTTCGATGTTAAGTCTTCCTTCAGTTACGGTTCTTTTTCTATGCCTACAGCTACACTGAATATTCTTGGATATTCATCACACATCTTTTATTATCCCTTCACATCAGACAAGTCATTACACTCTCCATCTCTGTTTCTATTTACTTTATGTATTCTTCGTGCCCAGGCCCGATGAGGGCTGTTTTATTTTTTTTTTTTTTTTTTGGCCCGTCCTGGTGTCACAATCATAAAAAAAAAAAAAAAATCAAGTCAGGGTGTCGGCTTGTCCCACGCACATGATAAGTTTGGCACTTAAAATTACTTCAGTTTTTTTTTTCAGGCATCTATATAGAACACACTATTCATATGAATAAATGTATATATAAATAATGAAATAAAAGAACTAAGTACATAGAACAGAATTGTTTAATTCTGAAATGTGTCTTGAATTTCTTGGAATGATAAAAATGAGTTTTGTAATCTCTATATGTTGGTGTGTTGTCGGAACTTCTGCTACGGCCTCATGGCCTTGCGTAATACTTAAATTGACATGCTGATTTTAATAGTCTTTTGAGGTCAAGTATGTCTTTTAAAGATTGATTGTTAAGAACCCCAGGGATGGCCTCTTCTCCCTCTAGTGGAGATCAGTTGACAGCGTAGAAAACTATCGTATACCATATATTTTAGTTTTTCAAGTCCAGTGTGTCATCAAAAAACTGCATGGAGAAATTAGTTAAGCAGAATACTGCTACTAATAATAATATCAGTGATGATGATAATGATAATTATAATAATGATGTAAGTGATAGTAATATTATTATTATTATTATTATTATTATTATTATTCCCATCGCGAACACTAGATAACTACAGCGCCTACGTCACTTCAGATCACGTGCGGGCCGATCAACGTGGCAAACATGTGGGCTCTCCAGAACCCTCTTAGTCGCATCGGATTCCTATTACGGCTTCAAATTTTTTAACAAATTATTAGAATAAGAAATATCCTAACAACTTCGATTTTGATGAAATATTTCAATTAACCAATATACATATGTGACCTGTATTTGTAGTTTTTCTCATACAAATTAAAAACGTAATAGCATGAAAGCTTAATATATGGAGTCTGTTTGGGGATGGAATTAAAAACGTAATAGCATGAAAGCTTAATATATGGATTCTGTTTGGGGATGGAGACAAATATTGATCTTTTTCCTACTAGATATTTCAGGGACATACTGAATTGATCTTGGAAATACTGTGTCCGTTAAGGGGGGTTTACACGGTCAAACGGTTCGTCGAACGCGGTTCGACAGACAAGTGTTTGAAGTGATGTTCGAACGTGTGAACGGGGTATTTGGTTGTCGAACACGTACGTTCGAACATCACTTCAAACACTTGTCTGTCGAACCGCGTTCGACGAACCGTTTGACCGTGTAAACCCCCCAATAGAAAGAATAATCTTTTAATTTGGAATTCTTGTTCATATTCTAATCTCTAACAAATATTCAGTTGAGTGTATACATTCTCTCCTCCAGCAAATTGGAGAGATGTGGTCTACTATTTCTTTTGGGTTTTGTCTTCGTTGGTCTGAATAAGTTTATATATTGAAGCACCCATTTTTCTGTAGTCATGTCTTGTGCAGTTATAGCATGGGGTCAGCCTACCGTTTTTTTTTTTTTTTTTTTTTTTTTTTTTTTTTTTTTTTTTTTACCCAAAATCATAATGCGCTCTGCAAAGAAACAAAAGTTACCAAGCAACTTAACATAAAGTAATTAAGACTTAACAACTTGTAATTACTCTATGTTAATATTTATAACCTAACCTAACCCTTTGTTAATTTGTAATGACCCGATGTCAAGTTAATAACCTGAAAAACCTA
>JAXCGZ010017343.1:7500-45000 GCA_037179515.1 Halocaridina rubra | reverse complement strand
TTGGGAAGAGTACAGAGGGGATTCTCATTCTCCTCGCTCTCCCCATTTAATCGACTTTTACGACATGCAAGGGAATATGGTGGAGGTATTCTTACCTCCCTCAGGGGATCTTGCCCATCGTGTTAAATAATAATAATTATAGTTACATCAGGGTGGATTGAAATAATCTTCATATTTAAAATTGTTAATGACTATATTGACTACTGATCGATTGGAGTGGAACAGGTTTTAATGGTGACAGTAGAATGATAATACATGTCTGAAGTTTCAAAAAATTCCACATAGGCTTCAGTTTTTTCCACCAGTTTTTCAGTCGTCTGGGAATAGCTTTCGAATGACTTCAACAGGTACTCTGGTAGTATGTTGTCCAGAACTTATCTCTTACTATCCCTTTACATCTGGCAAGTCACAACATTACCATTTCTGTCCCATTACTTTTTGCTCGTTTGCTTGGTTCCCGGGCCCAATTAGGTTGACTTTCTTTTCCCGTCCCGGTGTAAAGAAAAAAAATGCCGAAAGTGATCCTCTAATGGTACCCGAATGTTTGGTTTGGTGCCATCATTTTTTTTTCTTCGCCTCCCACCGTAGGGAAAAGTCACCTGCCGTAATTAGAGTATCGCGTTCGGTAGGCTCTGGTCATCGTACTACATGAGTTCCTGCGGAAGTCGTTCGAGGCTATTCTCAGACGATTGCAGAAACTGGTGGACAATTCTTTTTCTTTCTCTTCCTTTTCATAAGTGTGACACCAGGACGGGCAAAGACTATTGCCCTTGTCGGGCCTGGACACAAAGAAACATGAAGCAAAGAGAACCATAGACGGAGAGTGTTGTGACTTGTCACATGTGAAGATATGTAACGAATATCCAAATAATATTCGGGTGTTGATATAGGCATAGAATAAGCGACCGTAACTTTGTCAACATTTTTGTCTACACAATGGGGTTGTGGTGCCTATGTGAAATTTTAACACTGCAGACAAGTTCTATCATTCTACTGTCACCATTAAAACTTGTTCCACTACAGTCGATCAATAATCAATAAAGTTATTAACAATTTGATATGAGAGATTTCTCCACGTGTATCCAAATATACTAATAATTAAATATCCTTCACCAGTCCAACTTCTTTTGCTTTTACCTCACTCAATTTATTCCTTTTTCTTCTTCCTTTATCTCAATTTACACGCGTCATTTAGCATCGAATATGGCCGTATTGTGTTATTAGAAAGAACTCGAGTAGCTAAATAGGCGAGCGCAGATTCTATTTCTGTCATGCGCTTCGCTTACAGCGTGCGCGAAAGTGACTCGTAATAATGTGCGTATGTGTGTGTGTGTGTGTGTGGAATGAGAAAGGGTGTTAGTAACTACAAAAGTGAAACTTCATCTCTCTCTCTCTCTCTCTCTCTCTCTCTCTCTCTCTCTCTCTCTCTCTCTCTCTCTCTCTCTCTCTCTCTCTCTCTCTCTCTCTCCTCTCTCTCTCTCGCTCTCTCTCTCTTCCAGCATTAGCTTGAATGCGAGAAAGTGTTTAGGGGTCTGGAAACCGACTCTCTTTCTGTAGTTTTAGTTGTAGAGTACTCCAAGGTGGTAGTACGGTTCCCAGTGTATTTATAGCAATACCTGTAATTGTGTTACACTATATATATATATATATATATATATATATATATATATATATATATATATATATATATATATATATATATATATATATATATATATATAGTCATAACCAGGAATACTCCGTGTAAATTATTATTATTATTGTGATTTTCTTATTATTTATTTAAGAAAGTATTTATTTCACCTCAGAAAAATTAAATGAACTGGATATAACCTACTTTTGATTAAGACAGCCATTATTTTCGAATTAGTTTTTTAACGTGAGACGGGTTTTTTTTATTTGCCCTTTTTTATGCTTTCAAATTTGGATATATGCCAAGCTTGGAGAGATTTTTTTTTTATTTATGACTGTGACACCAGGATGGGTAAAGAAAATTGCCCTCATCGGGCCTGGGCACGATGAATATATAAAATGGGGAATGATGTGACTTGTCAAATGTGATGGAATAATAAGAGATGTGTAAATTCCAGAAATTAGGGGTACTTATAGCAAAAGAACCGTACCTGAAGGAAGACTAAACATCGAGCTGTCCTGGCCAGTCCTATTAAAGTCAAAAAGACCCTTCAGCTGTAGTATTGCAATGGGTGGATGGTTGCAGAGTACACTATTGAAAGGGGTAGAGTGGAAGATCCCCCCCCCCACCCGTTTACTAAATATCACTGATGCAAAGTGCGTTTGGATTCGCTGTGCTTAAGAGAGTTGTTAAGCTGATTCCAGGAAAAAGTACAGACATACACACATATACCTTGCCTCTTTACCCCTTATAAAGGGGTTGGCCGAGCCAAGAAACACGCATTTACCACGATCCACACATACCACAACCACTCCTCTTAGGAAAAAGAAGTAGAAAAGGTCACAACACTTACACCGAACCTAACCTAACCTGTTTTGTGTCAGTACTTTTATTAAGAAACTGAATGAAATTATTTGTTGACATTAGTGTGTAATTAAAAAAAAAAGACCGAAGAGAATATTTCACAACTCAGCCACTATGCCTAACTTAACCTAACCTTTTGTTTTCATGAATTTTCTTGAGAAACTGAATAAATCTTCTCTATTTACTCATTTGTCTAATAAAAAAAAAAAAAGGCAAGAGGAGGAAAGTCACAGAAAAAATACTCAAACATTGTACGTCACCTAACGCCCTTTTTTTCCATTACTGTAATTTGCTTAAGTGAACAAATCTCCTATTCACAATTTGTGTAATGTCCTCCTGTATATAAATTATGGTTTATAAATAAACAGTGACGTCGCACCTTTTTTTTTCTCCAGAATTATAACTTTCCTCCCGCCGACTAATCTTGCAAATCATGCAATATATCTCGTTTTTAATCTCAATATAAAATCACCAGTTTTACAAAGAGGTAATTATGCAACCAGTGATATATTCAGCTACGTTTATAAGATGCTGTTCATATAATTAGGCCTAATGCATCGCCTCTGCTCGCATAATTGTGATTCTAAACATTTTCCATGCTTCAAACAATCAGTTAAAGCACTATATAAGCATAGAAGGGAGGGAACATGAATACGTCTTCTGTGTTCCCCTGCGTTTTGTAAAAGTCGACCAAATGTAGTGGAGAGAGGGGACTTGGGAAACCCCTCCCCTATATTTTCGTTCAGCATGGAGTCAAGGTATTTTACCTTGACTCAGCCACCCCCTTATAAGAGACAATATGACTCTTGTATAGAGATAGATACAGTATTTCTGCGTTACGTTCCTTGGGAATGCTTGTAAGTTCATCAAGGCAACGAGAACCGAGTTTCTAAATGCCCTTCGGATGTGTGTCACACATCATATCTATGACTTTATGAAGTTGATGAATTATTAGTTTCTTGATCAGGTCTTAATTATATAACATTACATTCATCATATAATAGTAATAATAGTAATAATAATAATAATAATAATAATAATAATAATAATAATAATAATAATAATATAAATAAATAATAATAATAAAAATAACAGCCAAACCTCACTATGAACCAATCCACAGAACGGACTAGATGATCTAAACAGGTTCCCTGTGGGAACCTGTTTAGATCATCTAGTCCGGTCTGTGTTTTGGTTCATAGTGAGGTTTGGCTGTTATTTTTATTATTATTATTTATTTATTTATAATATTATTATTATTATTATTATTATTAATTATTATTATTATTATTATTATATGATGAATGTAATGTATAATTAGGACCTGATCAAGAAACTGATTCCTCAACTTTATAAAGTCAGGATTAAAAAAGAAAAAATATGCAGTATATTCTTAGCAGACAGACCGGTACATGAAACAAGACGCTTGAAAGGTACACAGTTTGATAACATTTAATCATATGAAATATAGACAGGAAATTGAAAATGGACAGTTTAAAACGGTTATTCATATGAGAGATGGACAGGAAATGCCGATCATTTTTGGGCTGATACATAATAACCTACCTTTTATGTGTTACTATTAGTCCCCATTATGGGGGTGGACAGAGTGGGGCTGGAGAATTAAGGTTGGATGCCCTTCCTGGCGCTCCACGTTGGGCTCAATTACGGGTCTGTCAACTCCCGAGTCAATCACTTTGACCAAATTCAAATTCAAAAACTATTTCAATTTCCACAATAATTAATCTGTTACAATTTTATAAAATATAATTACCAGACCACTCGGCCACCGTAGTAAGGAAATGTCTAGCGGTTCTTGGCTGATAGACAGTAGAGAACATTAACTCATAATTTGTTGATCATATACCATTTATTATGGATTGACAGACGGACGGTAAAAGGGAAACAGAGTCTTTGACAGGTGGATGATATTTTTAAGCTTTGTCAAGAGATTTTGTGGTTATGTGCAGCCACGGACGTGAAAGTCCGCAGTTTACGTAATACTCATAATATCCTTCGCAACCATTCTCTTTAATGCTAAATTAGGGTTGCCTGTCATAACTTCGACTCTGGACATATTCTATGGTTACCAACTGCACTGTAATATTGTTAATTGAATGTGGGATATTATCACAGTTCTATTTTAGGACCGCCGTAGTTTAGCTTTTTTTTTTTTTAATGAAAAGTCCATATGTTCTAAATAATTGCTCTCGTTTCCCATATTTTATATAAGAGAAGAAAGCTTCATAGTATTTTAAATGTCAATTTGTCTTTTATGATTTGTACAGTCGTCACAGTATCAGAATATGTCCGGTTGTTACTTATATCCAGATGACTTAAAACAACCATTGCTCGTCATTTACCTGTTCCGTTACTTTTTTTAGGTTACTTTTCCATGACGTCTACATCACTATCCTACCCTAAGTCAACCAGGTCAGGTTGGGATAAATTAGATTAGGTCAGAGTACAATAGATTATAAATAAGGTAGACAGCACACTGAAGTAGCCTCTTTTAAAGAGTATTTATACAGCAGTTGATTACAGACAGTCATATACACGGAATAAGTTATTAATTAGCATTATTAAAACAAGTTCTCTTTTTTTTTTCATTGCAGGCATTCCATCTTCGTGACATTCGATGTGATCGTCCAAGATTTCTGAGCAAATCCTTTGTTGGTTTTCTCACATTCAATGTTGTCACTTACTCGCTTTTCATCGCTGAAATCCTTCTCACCAGAGGAACCGACACGCAAGACGAAAGGGTAAGCTAAAGGGGGGTTTACACGATCAAATGGTTCGTCGAACGCGGTTCGACAGACAAGTGTTTGAAGTGATGTTCGAACGTGTGAACGGGGTATTTGGTTGTGAAATTCAAAGGAATACCGCAAGGTATAAAGGGGGGTTTACACGGTCAAACGGTTCGTCGAACGCGGTTCGACAGACAAGTGTTTGAAGTGATGTTCGAACGTTTGAACGGGTTATTTGGTTGTCGAACACGGAACACGTGTTCGACAACCAAATAACCCGTTCACACGTTCGAACATCACTTCAAACACTTGTCTGTCGAACCGCGTTCGACGAACCGTTTGACCGTGTAAACCCCCCTTTAGACCTTGCGGTATTCCTTTGAATTTCAAAATGCATTCAATGGGTCATATACAGTAGTGCCAATAATGGAAATTTTATATTTCTGTGTCATATATGAGGATGGTATTTGATACAGTCAATTGTACCTCATGAACTGCAATTTTTTCTTTTTGTTTCGGTGAAGTATTTTAAATGTTTTCGTTATTATGGATATTTTGAGCAACAAGCTTTCGATTTGTTCTCGTTGTGTCTTGAAATATTCCCGTATGTAACGGGAATATGACACTTTATATCTGGATATTGTTATTGGGGGCTCTAATATCGGCATATAAAGAACGGTTATCATTGCTGATTATTACCGATTTAAAAACTTTCACTAAGAGATCCCTCATTAATTTTTAATACTGTATGTCGTTTTATGGGCATTTTTGTGATAGCTGGAGACATTTTTCTCTAGAAAAAGAGCCATTTTATATAAAGTTATTTTTTTGGATTTAATTACTTGTGTATGTGCAGTGACACGAAAGTCTTACAGCTTATTGGTATTTTCTTTACCCTTTGGCAGTTTATTCTATTCATGTTTATTTTTTAATTTCTTTTGTGGAAGCGGTCCCAACGCCAGTCATAGCTAGCCCCCCCCCCCCATGCATGCTCAGTGAACCCTGTGATGATTTCGCGAAATTGTTCTCATTTTAAGGGCTTAACAAAATATCTTTTGTATGTGAATGAATAAAATCACAAGATGATGGAAGAGGTTTAGACTATGAAGACTTCCTATACTATTTTATTTTGATTATATGACTTATATACTATCTATGTACATAAAGCCATAATCCCCCCCCCTGTAAACGGAATGGCGGAGTTAAGTATATAACTTTACTCATGCGGGAGAAAAATACAGAGAAGGAGATTCCCAGTCCCCTATCTCCGCCCCATTCAATCGAATTTGATAACTCGGAGGGGAACACGGAGGAGGTATTCTTCAGGGGGATTTATACAAGTATTCTGTCATAAATGTTATCATATGAATATATATATGGTATTTCTTTCAGGATTTCTTAACCCTCGTCTTCAATGGATGTTACGCTGTTTTACTCTTTATTGTAGTCGTCTTCTTCCTCATCTATGGAGTGGAAGTCTACTTCAAAGTAAGTCTGATTAGATTCCCTTACTTTATTATTACATTAAAGAGTTTCCATTCCATGTCTTCTCCTTTTCGTTTATATATTTTATATTTTATATTTCCAAGCACTGTATTTGAATATTTTTATTTTTTAGATATATATATATATATATATATATTTAGATATATATATATATATATATATATATATATATATATATATATATATATATATATATATATAGTCAAATCTAGTGATTAGACTTTATGTTGTCTTATATACACATTTATTCTGTACTTGTGGGATATATACCTAATCCAACCTATGTGGTCTATGTGTCGTTCCTGTATTTGCTATAAAAGTGCCATAGTTAATTAGATATCTAAACTTGGCATGGCCAGTGCAGTGCCTGTGAAATAAGTTCCAATATTTCAACAGTGTAATCTGTCATTTAGATTTATATGTACATGGGTGCATTTTGGGTTTGTGAATAGATATGAATGTGTTTAATATTAAGTCTCAAACATTATGTGGTTTTGATGTAATGTTATAATTGTGCATGTCTGTGATGTTTACGTCAAATGTATTTGAAATTCCAATAATTGTATCAAAAAGCAGTTAAGAAATGAAAATAGTTTATTAGTAGCTGCATGTACTACTGACTATTTTAGTGAAATTTTGTTACGAGATTTTTCTATCATAAATTCCTAGTACTAATGCATCTTGCTTAAAAAAAAGTAACATAATATTCATTGCACTCCATAGTAGCTTAGTGGTAGAGTACTCGACTAGGGAGATGACGCACCCACGTTCGAGCCCGTGGCATGGCGATAGAAAGGCCATCCAGGCTTAAATCCCCAGCTTTAATCCTTTTGCATCCACCCCCCAATGGGGACTAATAATGACTTACAATAACTAAGTACTACGACATCATTGCTGTTTTTCCATCTTCCTTGTAGCAATTAAGTTTAATGTTGAGTGCCAATAGCATTCAAATGTTATAAGTTGCCTAAAGAAACGTGACTTTTTAAGCTTTTCCATCAATTCATTCTTATATTTAGATCACTTATATCAAAATTATTATGAACTTCATGATATTAATAACATGTTATGTTGTTGTTGTATCTCTGTTTAAGGAATCAATAAATCTGAATATACCGCAGAGGAACACGAAGGAGGTATTCTTATTACCCGCTTTAAAGGAAGAATATATATATATATATATATATATATATATATATATATATATATATATATATATATATATATATATATATATATATATATATATATATATATATATATATATACTTATTTAATTATTTGTATGTTGTGGGGCTATATTTACGTTGTGGGCTTTTGTGTTTGTAGGTGCGCGGGGGCTTCGTGAGTGACACCATTATTGTGGGCAACGTCCATTCCCGTACGCCTCAGCAGGCCCATCTTCACCCGCCTCTGTTGGATCCTGTGGATCCAGACCATGCAGCTTCTCCTTCATCCTCTCCAAGCCCCTCTCCTTCTTGTTCGTCCTCGTCCTCCGCATCACCGTTGGTGTTGCAGTCCTCGCCTTCCTTGTCCAAAACAGCAGCAAGCAGAACAAAAACTGCTTCCGTTGCGGATCAAGATCAAGACCAGGCCACTCAACGTTTGGTACCTGATCAGGTTTGTTTTGGCTGCAGATTTAGGGATATTATGTCTCTGTTTCATTTCTTGCTGTTTGTTCCTTCATTTGATTTTAGTGTTGATAATGTGTTTGTGTATAATATTTTGTCTTTTTTTTTAGTGTGCATATAAGTGTTTGCTCACAAGCTGCACTCTATAACATTTCTGTAATATATACCTGACACCTAGGGAAAGCTATCCATAAAGCAGATCAGAAATTAATACTGCACAGTATATTACTATATTTTAATTGTATATTTATGTCTGGCTCTCATACAATGGCCAATACCTCCTTGTTAGTAGGTGGCTAAGTCATAGTACACACTTATTCTCCCTTTTTAACTCAGAGCTAACATATTGATTTTTTTTCTCACAGTCGAACTTACCTGAGCTCTTTTACTCTCCTTCCACAATCACATGCATTCAGAGTCCCATTAGTTGGGTTCTGGTTGAAGTTTTCTCATCAGAGCCCCCGTGTATGCATTGTCTCCGGGGAGGGCTAATACAAACATATAAATGTATATATTTATCTGTATTGCCTTATTTTTCACTATTTAATATTATTCCTCATTGATATTCCTTGTTTTCTTAAAGAAAAAGTTATAGAAGCATTCTTCTTTATATGTTTTCTCCCATCTACATAACTGTATTCAGTAAGCAATTCTCAACTCTAAAATATTTAATTCTGCATCATCTTCCTCTTTGGTAAATTGAAATAACATAGATAAGAATAACTAAGGGATTTAGATCGGTGTTTGTCATTTATAATAGTATAGATCCACAATAGATCTTTCCCTAATCTTTTAAACTCAAAATGTTTATGTTGAACACAGTTGCAGGTTGTTGGTGAATTCACTGGATCAACACCACGTAGAGGCATTGACCAGTCTCAGCTTCACCAATCACGGTTTGGATTGGTATTCCAGGCGTGTATGCTGATGATCACTGTCTGTTTTTTGTTTTCTGATGTCTTAGGAGGTTTTTGGAAGAACAGGTATGAAGATTGATAAAAATTGTACTTAATTTTATGAGCAATAAATAAGAAGTAAGACTGTAGTTTATGCTAGTTACTATATTGATTTCGTTTTTATCTTTTATATTTTCGTATATTGCACGTAATACCAATTCAAGCACATTTCATATAGCTTTTAGATAGTTTTACTTATGGTTTTTTGACCATACTATTTTCAGAGTACCTTTGATGTCGAGAAATGCTTACGACATCATATTCCGTGTCGTGGAACTTGGAGTGGCACTTTGGTTCCCATGTGTCTTGTGGAACTGCATGTCTCCTGAGCAGCTGTGGATCCTTAACCCCAAAAAGATCCTCAAGAAACTGGATATTGATCGCACCCTGGAACTTGGTCAACCAGTTCCACAGAAAAGTAAGGCTTCTATTTGCAAGTGATATATTAATATACTGTATATATACCGGGGGGAATGGTAACTGAGTGGTCAGCGTACTCCACTCCAGAGTAGACAGACCCGTGATCAAGACCACCGTGGGAACCTATGAAGGGCATCCAGTATTAATGCCCCAGTCACTTTTTCAAGGATCAGTTTTCAGATTGATCCCACTAACACACAGAAAAATATACATGGGAGTGGAAACTATGTATATTCTAGCTCTTGTAATCTATACATCTCAGCCCTTACTTATCTGAGAATATAATAAAGTTCTTTCTCACTGTCACTATTGTATTAACAAGAAATGATGGCAATTACTTATGTACATTGATCTATTGTAGCTCTGAAAATAGTTGTATGATACTGATGCATGTTTTACATCACCATTTAGTGTTTGCTACCCACAGGCTGTTCTTCCTCATATTTTCAATGTACTCTTGTAATGATACCTTTTGAATTATTGGAATTATTGGCAAAATATTTCATGTGCTCATATTATCACATTATAGAGAAATATGAATTTAAATCAAAGTTATTAACCATTTTTACGTGTTAGAAATGTGTAATTTTTTTTGTTTCATGTTAACTTTGGCTTCTTGGCCACAGTTAGTATATTAGTAGAGTATATTTCATTAAGTAAAGTTATGTATATTGCACCATTTTTTCCCCCAAAGAATTATTTCAATCTTTTGCATACAGAGTACAATGCAATATCACTTCATGTACAATACTTGCAAATGATTTTTAACAAAATGTTTTTACTGAATTCCTCAAAGACTATTACCAGATATTTCTAGAAAGATAAACATGTAGGCTTTGTAACTTCTGGACTGGTGGTACTTGATAACAATGAAAACCTTATTCATCCTTTTCTTCTCTTTCAGCTGAGGAGGGTGGCAGTAGTGGTGCAGAGTGCTGGATCTGTTATGACAATGAGAGGACAGATGCAGGACCTCTTATACAACCTTGTGATTGTCGAGGTGATGTTCGCGCAGTGCACCACAATTGTCTTAGAAAATGGCTGATGGAGGTAACAATTATCTACGATGATTTCTGGTCTTTTCCTATCATTTTCACTTTTTCTTCACAACTGATACTATATCCTGCCGAAATTAGCAAGGTGGCCTCATCTGTAGTTTCAAAACTTAAAATAGCAGAGCTTGATTGTAGACAATCCATCCTCACGTTCATCAGTTTTGCAGGAAAAGCTGAAATTCTGGAGGAAAGGCTTGCAAGCTCAGTTACCAGAGTTAATCACAATTAACGTGCAGAGTGGTAGATATCTTAATCCCAAGCCACCAAAAATATATTTTGTAGTCACCTCTTGGGCTTAGGAAGGTATCTGTATAGAGTGTAAAGATATGGTAATGCATCTTTTTCTGGTGCGTTTATATTGGAATAAACCTCTAATGGACCTGTCGGAAATGATTAGTTTAGTCACTTTACATTTGTATAATGTGTACTTTAAAGATTTCTGCTTCCCATATTACATTATCATAGTTACTAAAGATATATTTTGAACATTTCTTCGATGTTAATGTCGTTATCACTATATTACTTTACTGGTTCTCTGACAATTTTGCAAGCATTTTTATTTAGCCTCATAAATAACAGTTAATTGCTCTTTTCCAGTGTGCTGAGAATTCATCTGAGAACCTCTCATGCAAAGTTTGTGGAGCAGTATATGAACTGGAGAAAAGTCGTGCATTTTGGATTGGTCAAGGTTTTACAGCAAGACACTGGCTTCAGACTGCTTTTCTGGTGACTGTTATGTGTGGGACTATTGCTGGTACTTGGGCTGTTGTGCAGATGTACGATGATGCTTACATTCGATCAATATCAGCTGGAGTTACTGTACTGGTTATATACGTATGTTTAAGGTAAGAGATGACTGCGCTTAGGAATATGTGCATTGAAAAAGTTGAATCCTATTGGCAGATTATGTTGAAATTGTATGATGGCATAATTATGTGTATCGTATTTTATGGTAGTTAGTCTTGGGCTCTAAATTCAGTTGTGAAAAACAAACGAAATGCTGGAGATGAAATGCCATAAAAGAATTTGCAAAGCCAGATGATTCCATAGGGTAAAAATTGAGAGAGTTAGAGATAGAGATTTGAAAGGACTGGCATAGTGTTGGAGAGCGAGTTGAATATAGACAACTTAACTGGATTGGACAACTAAAAATGAACACTGAGAGCTCTTTAGATTGTATTCACTAAGTATTCAACCTAGAGGTAAGTCAAGAGAGAGAAGAGGAATGGGGTTGTGTGATGCCTTATTCAGGAGAGTGCAGGGACATCTATAAGGGTAAAATATTCACGAAACAGTATGAGTTGGCTTGGAGGGATATACAACTTACCGTTCCTTATGTCTGTGAGTGAAAATAAACTTCTAGAGGGGCCAGGATAAGAATATTCTATTCACATTGTCAAGTTTTTGTAAATACTGGCCCTTACCTGCCCAAACAAGGATTCCTCTATTCACTGATTTCTCAACTGCCTTATTCATTATTATTCAGTCTTGAGTTTTTCCCACAGTAGCCTTGTATTATTTCCTTATTCCCACTATATTTGTCCATTTTCTCTCATATTTATTCATTTGTTTCTTGAATTTCTTTTAATGTCTTACTTGTAATCTTTACATTCCATTTTTACTCTTCAAATATTTTCTTGGCGGAATATTGTTTTTTACTCACTAATATGCTTAGGTTTAAGGTGTAGTCACTGTGGCTCAATCGGTAGCGTCCGCGACTCTGAGGCGTCAGGTCAAGGGTTCGCGCCCCGTCACGGTCTGAGGTCTAGCAAGGGCATGCACTCAGGGTAATGATTACATCTGCCAAAACAAGTCTTTCGTAAAAAGGCAACCGTCCTAGCCCTTGGTAGAAAAGGGAGTCCATGACATAAAACAGGAAAATGCTTAGGTTTAAGGTAGCAGAGCTCCATCACTTTCTCTGTATTGTGAATATTAAAAATTGTCAGGAAGTTTACCCCTGGCAAGCATATTGAATATGATAATTATAATAAGTTCATCACTACTGATTTCAGGTTTTTGGGCTTCAGTACCTTCAATGCATACCAAAGAGCTCGATACTCAGCTGTCAAAATTATCGGTCGACATTTTGGACAGAGGGACAATCCAGCACCTGTTCCTCAGTGTATTGGGGCCACAGGAACAATGTCAAATGTTCCCACAATAAGCTCTGAAGTATCAGTGGATATCAATGCCACGGGTGTCCCCAAATTACCCGAATCTAACATTTAGTGATTCTTAAATAAATATGGAAGAAGTGTGAGATCAGCAAATAGAAATTCCATATGCAAGTGCTGTTGCTGATAGATAGTGTTCAGTACCTCAAGCAACAAGTATGTTTACTTAGGAGAAAGGAGCTTTACATAACTGTGTCTTAAGAATCACAGCTGGAAATGTACATAAAAACTTCTAAAGAAACACTATATACTGTGCAATTAGTGAACGAGCAAATTCCAGTTAGCCAATAGGTGTATCTGTGGTGTAGTACTTTTGTGTAACTATTACATTTGTGTGTAATGTCCATGGCATATGTGACTTGAAGCATTCTTGCACTTCTGCAGAAGTTATTGTTCAGACTCCACAAGAATTTTGTGAATCATTATCGACAAAACTTTCATAAGTGTATCTTAGAAATATAAGCATATGTAGATGCTATATTGTATTGTTATACTTGGAACTGTGGTTACGTTGTGATGTGCTGCTAAAACATTCATTCCATTGCAGCAAACATTTCCGTCATCTGTATAAATATGACTGAATAATAGTAGAAAGAAAATTTCCTTTCTAACTGACTGAGAGTAAGATCCATATAAATTATATTTTATTCTTGAGAAGAAAAAAATCTTATTAAAAATGCTGACTGCGCTGGTAATTGTTGAACATAGTATGTGAATGTTTGTACATGGATTTCTTCCTTCATATACATGTAAATTTATCATTGACTTTGCTGATGTACTGTTATATCATAAAATGCTTGCAATTATTAACCACTGTAGTATTAAACACAGTTTATCTTCAGGAACACTACAGATATATATCCTTAAATTATATTTATATTCTTTAATTAATGCCACAAAAATTGCTTTGTAACTGATTCATATTTTTTTTTTCTTTTTTGGTACATAAAGAATAAGTGCCAAACTGTGCTGTGAAAATTCATTTGATATTATTAACTTTAGCTAGAAACAAAATATTTAATATTTGCAAATTGAAGACTGGTAAATGTATGAGGCTAGGACACAGCTCTGCTCATTTTTAATGTTTTATTGGTACTGATCCACATACTATTATTTTGTAATGGATAAATTTCGTTTTATTTTATTAAAATATTACAGATTTAAATGGAATTATTCTTGATAACTTTGATTTCTGAAAGTTTTTCTTAATATATGGATTTTTGAGCACCAAAGTGAAATCTCAAAAAAATTAAAAGTGAGTAGTGAAGAACGGTAAAAAGTATCACTACGTTTCGCATTGAAAATGTATCTTTTCTTGTGTTCTTTGTGTCCACAGCTAGTTATTATTTTATTTTTAATATTTGACCTTGGTCTTCATATATTTAATAATGATGTAAATAGGATGAAACTCTTTTACAGTAGGTGTATTGAGCCTGTAATGTACCCTACAAATGCTATAAATGTAATTATCTTGTGAGTTTTTGTGTATTATACCAGCTTTACTAAGTCAGTACTAGATATGTATATGAGAATTTTTCTTGCAATTTATAATGCAAATATAGCCTCTACATTCCTGAATAAGGCTGGGCGAAGCAGTACATAACATTCACCTTCAAAAGTATGTTTGTTATTTATATTTGTATATTTGAAATATCAACAGAGTATATTTTTTCTCTTAAAGGAAAGTCGTTGTACATGCATAGTACAGTACTTGCTTGTAATAGTGAGGCACACTGTAAAGTAATCCATAGCAATTATCATTGTCCGCAACTGTAAAGTAATCCATAGTACCGTACTTATCATTGTCAGCAACAAAATATTAATTGTATACTGGCTTGAAGTACATTTGGTAACAGGACATTAACTGAATACCCTTTCAATAACAGGATACGTACATAGAATCTGTCCTGAAAATTAGTGTATTAACCAAGCTACGACCCACACTTTATTTTTTTTGTTTTTATAATATCACTCCAACTCGTCCTTATGTTAAATTTGGTACCTTTAATTTTGTTTACTTAGTGTAATAGTCAACAAACAATTCTTGTAGCCAACAAGGGAGTACTTGTGCATTAAGCTGTACGTATTAACCTTATCTTTTTTAAATAGTATTTTGTTTATGAAACCTTTCTACTGTGTGTCTGGAATTGTTTTACTGTTAAATTCTTTTTTAGTTTGTTGTCAGTATATCAGTTTTGGAACAGGAATTGTCTGCAGTCAAGGACCTTCATTTAAGAAATTGTATGAATAATATAGTTGAAAGTGTGATATGCAGTGCGTGACTAAGTTTGAAGAATTATAAGCTTTGGGAAAAATAACTAGAGCCTTTTGGAAGTTCGAAGTTATATATGACATTTGGCTGTCCACTGGCAATTTACTATATATAATGTGTATTTTATTTCTGTATAAATGATGGTATGAGCATGATATATAGATCAAAGAAAATTAAATACTTATTTGTTAAGAGGCAATTGGATGGGCGAAAGTGGAGCTGTGTAGGCACTATTATAAATTCACGAGTGTTTCTGGCATAATTTCATGGCCTTCAGTGCATGAAAACACAAATTTTAAGATCAAGAAGTTTTTACATATGTCGTACATTAAGAGAAGTTTGATATTTGTTTCTTCAGTCCTCTAATTATGTAGTGTGCAACGTAAAATCATGAAGGTTGAATGTTTTTTCTAGTATGTGATAAGAACCGTATTTTTGTCAGGTTGTGATATCTACTTTAAATTTTAAGTTTTTTCTGCATTGACATGTGGTGTATTGCTGAAGATTATGGGTGTGAATTATGAACTTATGATTAGAATTTCCAGTATTTTAGCATAAACTGCCGTTTTTTTTTCTCTGTGATAGTAGCTTAAATAAAGTAAATTTAGTTTGAAGACGTGCTACCATTCACTTGTCTGTCTTGTTTATTTTGTGTAATTCTTTTAGTGAACTCCTGGCATTTTTTACTTTCTTATATAAGCTACTTGTACATCGGCATAATTTGAAGACAGTTTTAATTTTCTCAGGCTGAAGCAATATTATTCTGAGCATCTTTTTAGTATCTGGTTTCCATACTTATCTTTCAATTCCATTGAATTTTCTAGTCAGCCTTTTATAATATAAGACCTCTCCAGACATAAATTTAATATATGAATGACTTTTGGTAGTGAAAATCATATACTATTTCATAAAAGGATCTTGTCCTGAACCGACCTTGATTCTCTGATTTACTAGATTTACCAACACTGTATTCTGTAAATGTTTCTCTCAACAAGCTTCATCAGTAATGTAAAATTCTTCAATATTTTAGAAAGATTAAACAAAGAACAATGCTTCTGAAGCTTAATTCTGCCTTGTTCTTTTAAACCAGTTAATTCAGAGTTCAGTCTTTACATCCAGGACAGGAGAAATATTTACCGATTACTGTACCATGGAGAAACTCGCTATATATATAATGGTGGTCATTAGTAATACTCTTTCCTAAAGGCCAGTGTCTTGTAAAAACATGTATCTTTATGTAGCATATTATCATCCCAGAGAATTAACCTAGTAACATAATTACATTAGTCTTAACATTTGATCTTGTACATAGTATCGTAATCTTCCTTGGGTGTTAGATTGATACCATTTATCTTTGCACTTGTTGTTGTTAAAGAGTAAAATTTCCACCCGCAACTGTTAGGAGTTTATATTAAGGTCCTTTCCATGTTGCCCTTAGCTGTGCATTAGCAATATATGGTAATTATCGTATCACTTTCATTCCTTGTCTTAAAAGAATATTAAAGGAGACAGTACTGTTCTTGGACAGATCTATAGATATATGCTTTTGAAATCTAGATCAGCATTCTTCCTATGGCATAAAGTTGAGTATATTCGGTATGAAGTCGTGAAGAGATATCTGATAATGTTGGAGGCTATATATGAATGCCTTATCAAGGAAAATATTAATAAACCTATTTGATAATATTTTGCATCCATTTATGGAAAAAAGCTTTTCCTCTGTGCCCTGTATTGAAAGGACTTTGCTGTTGCAGGTAAATTTAAACTGTGACAAGTTTATTATTGGTATATGTATATCTTTGAAGTCTAATGCAAATGAATATTATATATTGAAAAAAATATATAAAAGTGTTTTCAATTTTCGCTGAAGAGCACCTCATGATATTAAACTCGGCTCTGCTGCTTTCACATTTTAAATAGAATCTAAGACTATAATGTGTAATTTGACAATAATCTTAACCTAGTGACAGTTTCTAATTACATATTACCTGGAAATCTTGATGACAAAATATTTGTTAATTGTATACGGTTTCAAATTATATTTACATTTCTGTTATGATTACTATATTTTGTTTTTTAATTAATTTGTTTGGGAAATGAAATACTAAGACATTTTTTCCCCAAGTATGGTTGAATATTTACAACTAGTGTAAGCAATTCTAAGTATTTTACAAATATTGCTTCTAATATTTATTTATTTTTTTAAGGGGGGAGGACATATTTGGTGTATACCTAAAAAGAATCATAAAGAGAGACAAATATATATTTTGTCAGATGATGATTAAAGCTTTACTTGAAGTGCATGTTTTACTTAATCCAAATCATTACTTGACAAAGTTCCATTTTGCTTTTTGAAATAAGAAATAAACCTAATCCCCTATCCAACTATGAAGCTTAAAAGCATATCTTTTTCCATACTTTATATGACAGTAGGAAACCAGAGATTATTTAGTTTGTAGATTATCATTTATCTATATTCAGAGAATTTTTCATTTTTATTTTGATTCACAATTTAAATGTATCTCAAATATCCCTTACAGAATTTTTTGCCTATTAATTTGTGACTTATGTAATCTATTTTAAATCTTACTTTCATCCAAACCTGGTAAGTGATGCATTTCAATTTACAACCTAACCTAATAGTTTGTCCCGGCTTTATAAGTACAGTAGTCTTATTGCAAGTAGTAGGATCATTATACTTTGCTATCACAAACTATATTCAGAAAAAGAACTATTGATGAATTCAAATTTTTTGCTCAGATGTAGAAAATGTTAATGGGCCTCAGTTTTTTCGCATTGCTTCACATTTACAATTTTTATTTTCATATCTTTGAGTCAGTGCATAAGAGAGAGAGAGAAAAAATTAAAACAAATAGCAAAAATTTTTTTTTTGCAGGTAAAAAGACAGAGTTTTGACTTTGAACATGCATTGTCAACCCTGCTTGTTTCAACATTATTGAATGTTTGCTCTCATATTACACAGATAAGAAATGAAATAATCCAAATTTTAGTACAAGTTTTAAAGTGTTTTATAGTTTGGCAAATGATAGTAATATTACGGTTTAGTACGAGAGCTTCATGTAAAGAACGAATATCGTATTTTTTTTAAGAACGTAACTCCCACAAATTGTAGTTGTTAATAATGTATGAAGGTAAAAAATAGTTTCTATATCTTTATATGTTTAGTAAAGTCAATTCAGAATGTTTACATCCTAATAAATTTTCCTGTTTATATTGTATTTGCTTAATATATATTTTCCCTTCTGCAAAACCAAAGGTTTCAAGAATTTTCCTATCGAAATGTTTTCATTTTCCTTCCATATCTAAAATATGAGTCCAGTTTTTGTGATATGATTATCAAAGAAATTTTAATTAAATTATTAAGTTTTAAAATTAAATTGCATTAATTATATTAAGGAAAGCACCACTGTGTTAAGAGTGCTCTTTTATGTCAAAAAGTTTTTACTCAGAACACATGTACATGGATAATCACCATATGATAAAAAAAAAAAAGCTCATGTCTTGGAAAGACTTTTCAGTATCATTTGTGAAATTGGCAGCAAACAGATTTACTGTAGTTACTGTATATCATTTCGCATGTTATTCAAATATTTTTAATTGGACACCATTGCCTATTACAATTATTCTAAGAATTCCTCTTCTTAAGATAAGCATTGTCTAATGTGTCCATGAATATGTACTTATAAATTCTCTATTTAACTACGAATATAGTAAATGATAACTTTTAGATGAGAGTTGAATAGTGTCCTGTTCTTTGTGGCTTGGAAAAAATTTAGGGTCTCCATCCCTGTATTATTCAGTTTTGAGAACAAACACAGTACATAAATATGAAGTCTGGAATGAAGGTGTAAAGGATTATATGAATATATTCGACTGTTACTCTTACTTTTATCATTTTTGTGTACATTAGCTACTAAGGGTGAATATATATTTATTTTGCATTTGTTCAAGGTACTCTAGTAATTAGATATAATAAAATCAAGTTATATCAGAACTTTTATTACCTTACGCTATTTACTTGCCTCTTGCAATATGAACCTTATAGTATATAGTTTATAGTACTTCTTAGTATGATGAACGATATGAGAGTTACACATATAAGCCCCACATCCAGGTGGCACCTAGGGCCATACTGACGGATATAGTCGCTCAGCTGTAACCAGTTGTATTAAGTATTTACAAGTATCCTGCTTTTATAAAGAAGTTCCTATTATGAGTCCACTTGGCCCTGTCTAGGAGAGTGATACCATGAATGATAGGTCATTGGTGCACACTATGCATGGCCTTTTGGGTTGGGTTATGCAGTGGAAATTTTTTCCTGTATGTGCAGGAGAATAGGGTAGGTCAAGTTATATGGCCCATCATAACTGTTCGGAAGAGAATGGTATGGGAATAACTTCGGAGAATGGTAATCTTTAACAAGAAACTTGTACTAGCCGTTTAATACCTGTCTTGATGAAAGAACAAACTTTTTAATGGTAGATGTAATATTTACTTCACCACCCAATACCACAAAGGGGGAAATTACGGAATCCTAGGGAAAGCGAGGTATGCCAAAGAAAATAATATACAATGGTTACATCGATAGAAAAGGGGTTCCATTGTATTTGAGACACCACAATATATATAGTTCTGACCCGGTAGACGACGTAAATTGTGCAATTATCATGACCAAGATGTAAACACACCATGTTGACCTCTAACCTGCAGTTCCAGAGCTCAACCCTTCGTTAATGATGCCATTTAAATTCTGAAAACCCAAGAGTGGGATGCTCAGCATACCATTCTGAATACCATTCTAAAAAGATAAACCCACAGTTTCGAATAGACAAGATGTCATGCATCTGATCTGGGTGGGGAAGGAGATGGAAAGGATTACCAGTCTACTGCCTCATTACCAGCAATACCGCCAGTCCGCCATGGGAAGAGGTCCATTGAAATGAAGTGCTATGACCTCTTTGCCGGAACAATGCGACTAGTTATAAAGCAGAAACTCAAATTTTACCCTTGAATAAGAATGATTCCATGGCTCCCTTAGGACAAAAACAAAAAATTAATAAATAATGAGGATGGAAGAATATCAGATTCTGACTGATAAACGGGAAGCCTCTAGCTAGCATGACTTATTAAGGAAGGGAAAAAAAGTACCAACTCCTCTGAAGAGATATTGGAGCTAAGAGGACTTGGAACCATTAGCACAGATATGAAGGGAGGCGAAATATCTCTCATGCATTGGAAAGAGGGTAGAAGCTTAAAACGGGAACTAAGAAATGCCTTATCAAAGGTGTATTCTCTCTGCTTTCATTTATGCCAGACAATTCCTGGAAATAGGGAATCTAGACTGAGCTAGACATATTCCTTATATCCCAAAACTTTCCGACCCAGAAATATGATAGGTCCTAAAAAAAAGAATCGGTACGCATGCAGATCAGTACAATTTAACAGAAAAGACAATAATTTTACATAGCAGGGAAAGGGTTGGTGTACTACAGAGTGTTCAAAAAATCACAGTGCAACATTGTGTGATATCTGGTTTGGCTTATAAAATCTTGCAAGCAGAAGCATACGCCATAGACAGTATTGCTATAATTTAAGGCTCTGTTTAAGTGTCAATGTCCTTCCATCCGTACACGGATTTATCAGTTCCCAAGTAGAATTCCCTAACCCATGCCTACCGCAGTGCTTTAAAGGAAATATAATTTCATGACTGCTGTGTTTATATTAGGTTAAGTTAGCCATGAGGCTCTGCTTTTTCGGAGTATTTTTTTTTACGTATATCGATAATAAGGGACTAATATCATTTGGTATAGGAGAGGGCAAAACACCAAAACGTCTCATTTCCGACCAAAAACGCTAATAATATAATTAGTTTATTACGTTTCTTTATGCTATATCTTAGTTTCTTTCCTATATTTTTTTCTAAGCAACTGACGTATTATTCTTGCCAAATCCTCATTTAGATCGTTCGTTCGTACGTTATCGATATCCACCCCTGAGGGTGGCCGGGCCTTGGTGGGATCGTCTGGTTCTGGAATACATCTGTAAAGATAAGAGGGAACAGAGGTGTTCTGCTCAGAATTAATAGTCTCCTTCAATTTTTGAGGTGCCTTGTAGAGAGAATGGGGAAAGTCGAGATAGGACAGGGGTGAAGAAGGGAGAGGTGATGGCGCTGCATGCATGCTTATAACCCCTAGAGGACCACCAGGAAGGAAGAGTAAGAGAAACTACACAAAAACAACTTTATGAATATATAAAAACGAAAAATAAATGGATGAACAAAATACGGAAGAGAAAAACTAGTAAAAAGAAGGGGTCTTGATGATGACCAACAAGGACAACTGTTTCCATTTGGAACCACACCAGCGTGTGTTGGGCTCATGCTGGAGAGGCTGAGGAACAGGTTTTCAATCTCATGAGCTCATGTCTTGACAAAGAGCATGAGTTGTTGCTTGGTTATCTAGGAGGAGGGCACTGATTGATTATGTTCAGTAGCCTGTCCATGAAGTTAGTTGTTGCTATTGTGATTATGGAACTAGCAACATGAAGGGCATTGGGATCCATGCTAGGTGTTACCAGGGCACTAGTCTTCTGTCAAATTTCAGAAAAGACTTCACATTCGAGGATGTAGTGGAGCAGTGGATGCAGCAAGGCTTCATGACAGAAGGTGCACTTCCTAACGACATCTCCCACTATTTGCCAGGTGAACTTATAACCAAAATCTCAGATGGTGCAAGTTGACTGCTGTGCTTCTGAGGTGGCTCTTTGGCAGGGTGCTGTGCTGGGGATTGGTGGTGGTTTTTTACCACCAGGTGGAAGGAGAACCGGTGTCAGTGCGCAAGTTGTGTCTGGCTAGTATAGGTTAAGGAGTGACCTGGAAGCTTTGGTTTTGATCTGAAGAGTCTCAGGAGGCAGGGATATTTGAATCTCTGCTCGGAGAGAGACTTATTTGGCAGCTTGGTCAGCTTCTTCATTTCTCTTGATGCCGACATGGCTGGGAATCCGAGGAAGAGCAACGGTTTTCCAATGCTGACTGCCCTGTGGCAAAGGTGAAGAATGCTGGTAATAATTCTCACATTATCTGTGAGGAGTGGCTTCTTGATGGCCTGTAGCTTTAGAGTCGGAGAAAATAAGGACATGGTCAGTTCCTTTTTTTTTTCATGATTGTGACACCAGGACAGGCCAAACAAAATTATAAAATAAAACAGCCCTCATCGAGCCTGGGCACGAAGAATACATAAAGTAAAAAGAAACAGAGATGGAGTGTAATGACTTGTCCTTGCTGGGAGAAGAGACAGAAGGCATTAGCTATGGCAACCAATTCAGTTTGGAGCAAGGAGCAGGAGTTCAACAGTCTCCAAGGTTAGACATGGTCTTTGGTGGTGAAGGCAGCTTCTGAGGTTCCGGTTACTTGATTGACTGAGCCATCAGTGTAGAAGATTTGAGAGTTTGGCCTGCTCCAGCTCTGAATTTTTTCCTTGTATGTGTTATTAAGGACAAGTCGATTAACTGAACTTTTGGGGTTGCCTGGTAGCTCGATTTTTATGTTGAGCGGCTGATCGTCCCATGGAGGAGGGCATCTATAGTCAGCGAGCGTAGTATCCTGGATCTTGGCTAGGATGTCTTCCTTGACTGGTAATGCTTGCATTTCAGCACAGACCTTGGCTGCCCAGGCTCTTCCAGGGAGGTCAGGGTGGTGATCGAGGGCTAGCCAGAAGTCGGAGCCGGTGAGGCAGGGAAAATGAGCCATGGTGGTTTTGGCCACTGAGAGGAGTAATCTTTGTACAGATCTAAGTTTAAGTGGCATAAGGTTTGATTCCAGCCGGAGGTTTTCTCTCTTGGTCCACACTGGGGCTCCTACCATGGTCTGCATGGCATTATTTTGTATTACCTCTATCTTGTCCCACTGTTGGTCTTTCAGTAGCCAGAGGGTGGAACATGCATAGTCTACGAGACTTCGTATGGCTTGCACATAGAAGGTTCTAAGGAGACTGAAGGATGCGCCTTCAAAAAGGCCCAACATCTGTCGAAGGACGGTTTGGCGCAGTTTACATTTGTCATGAAAGTGCTGTATCTCAGGTCCATAGGTTAGTCGGCTATTGATGTATACACCCAGGTAGAGGTGCTTAGTAACCCAGTCCACAGGCTCATTGCCTATGACCAATCTAGTATCTGATCTCCATTAGTGAATGGGGAGCGCTTTGGTTTTTCAGGGCGTTTATCTTTAGTCCGAGGGAGTTGGAAGCTTTATAAATCTTGGTGAGGCAGCGCTGGGTCTTGTTTAAATTCCTGTCACCTCTTGTGACGAGGGCAAAGTATTTAGCATAATTGAAGAGCTTAGTTCCAGGTTGTAGAGCAGTGTTCATGATTTTTTCCATGAGGCAGTTGAGGAGGATGGGATTGAGAATTCCACCTTGGGGGGTCACTTAGATGGAAGAGAGCTATCTCCCAGTTACTACTCTATCTGGGTAAATTTGCAGCACCAGTTCACCTAGCAACAAATGAGATTTCCCCGTAAAATTCATGCGATGAATTTTATGAAATGTGCATCAATAAATAAAAGTCTAAAAGGCATTTGAGCAAGTGCATTGGGTATGGGAAGATTACTCATGAATTATCTAATATGAAATAAACGGCAATAAGTAAATGCGTTGGGAAATTTACTTGTAACTACGTGCTAAGAAAGAGATAGCACAGTTAGCGTTACAATTCTAGCGTTTAGCCGCTAAAAATAGCCATTATGTTGACAGCAAAAGTAATCTTGAACAGTTGTGTTACTTATATTCTTTAAGCTATTTACATTTGGAATTATTAATAAGATATGTGTCTTCATTTTATATGTAATTTTAAAATCTATATATCATTGGGCCAAGATAAAGGTTACATTGATATAGCAAGAACGGAAGCTACTGAAGAATTGGGACTCGCCTTCATCAACAGCGAAGAAAGGTTAGGTTAAGTTAGACTTTTAGATTGGCCTTTAAGCTCAAATTCTTCCATAAAATAACCCAAACTAAACTAACTTGACCTTTCTTCCCTGTTGGTACAACACTGTCGTCCAAAGTAAGAATATAAATTCGGGGAGGATTTCCGATATGTTAATAACCTTCGATCTCATTACACCCTAACTTTGGAAATCCTGACATGGCTTCGGTAGAGGCCTACAAACGATCTTGAAATTATGTCCTCTATCAAGAAAATTATAATTAATATCATATGCATAAGCAAACATGCAAATATTTATAAGGGGGTTTGAGAGCTGATATGTGAATTACTGAATATTGTGTCCTCACCTTAGATTAAAACTTCCTCATTCACAATAATAAATTTTCCGACATATATTCTACCTACGAGTGTTCTGCTAATATGAGCTCATTCTGCGACTCACACGTAGTTATTAACATTGTTAGGAAGAAGTTAATTATGTACTAATCTATTTTGAAGCCCAAATGTCCCCAACACATGGTAATCAAAGGACTCGTCATCAAGCTCGAATGTCTTCTACTCCGCGTATTTCTAACGCACATTCTCCGACTCGAGTGTCTCGTAGCGTCTCACGGAAGCCACTAACTTGTTCGTAAGAAAGTCTCACAATACTCCCCTCTTCTGTAGGGATCCCTGGTCCTAGGGTTTCCTCTCGTTATGTGGGTAATACGGTTGGAAACACTTATATATAATGGTTCTTTGCTGGCACTGGCGAGGGAATAAGAGGTATCCCAAGGCGGTGACAGGTTAATGGCTAAAACCTTTGGTGCTTCATATCTCCCTCATCTACAGCTAATCCAAAGAATAAACCACATATTATACATAGGAATATACGAGTAAATCTGATATAAATGAATAAGTGTACATACTATGTCCGTAAATATACAAACATACACATAGCCTACAATAAAAACTAAACTCATACAAACGATACTTACATATGTACGTAGAAATAAAATGTCTTGAAATATATTCCAGACAATTAATTACTATAAATAGAGAATACTATAATTAAAATATAAATATATTAAACTGAAATATAGGTACTCTATTGCATATTTTCTGGGGGAAAATCTCCAATAGCAGTATTTGTTACCTGTTCCTGAAGGAAGAGTTCCAATTAATGAAGGTGGAAAAAGTCGATATCAGAATCTAACCTTAAAAGCCATGTGACATGCTACTCTCATCCTAAGTATTTCGTGTCCATTTTCGTTAGGTTTAATGTTGAACATCATATTTATGACTTTCTGGGTCTCAATATCGGGTACTATGGGGCTTGGAAGCTCTGGGGTCTACAACCTCAGGTGATGTGGGACGGAGGCTGTTTAAGTAAGCTAAATGCTGACAGTGGGAGAGGATGAGGGAGGGTGAAAATTAGGATGGCTTCATGTGAACTCTCTTAGACCTTTTCATAGTGTCATCACTGGAGAGGGGGAGACTAGGATGAGAATGATTTAGGGTGAAAAACAAATTGAAATAAAAGAGAGATTAAATGAGAGGGGCAGACCTTCCTGCTAAGGTGTGTCTGTATAGGTGAGAGGGAGTAAGGGTATTTCCCTCTCAGGGTCTATGCATTTTTTTTCTGAGGAAAGTCAGTGAGTATATTTTATGGCTGTGCACATAAAGAGAAATAAGAGAGTGAGATATACCTGTTGAAACTAAATCTCTACATGAATCACGCCTAATCACATTTAATATAAAAACAGACAATTAAATATAGGCATTACAATGAGTATGTAAGTGTAAAAATTACAGCTTAATCACTTTTGATGTATACTTAAAAGCATAGCTGGTTTTAACTAAAAAAAAATAAAAATACCATATATTACCGATATTTTCAAAGAACAAAAGAATATAATAGTCGTAAATAACACCTAACCACTTCAAATATATATATATATATATATATATATATATATATATTATATATATATATATATATATATATATATATATATATATATATATATATATATAAAAATATTAAAGAAAGTTTCCTGACATCTATGAATTTCTCAATTTCTCTATGGCAGGCAAGCCACCCATTTTGAATAATGCGAGTTCTATTTCTCATTGCGGCGGATTTCCGCTAATATGCAATCGATGCGTTACTGTTTTTGTAGTTGCCTCTATCTTTACTAGCTGCAAGGCTATTACAAACGTTTATAAATTATGAATAATTCATACTAGGGCTCAAATTAATTTTAGGTGATTTATGGTCTAGCGTAGACTAATTTGGCGAGATTTTAGGGTCTAGCGAACAATAATTTGGCGAGATTTTAGAGTAGCGTTGTAACCCTGACTCGCTAAATACATCGGGCAGTGTTTTGTTTACAGTTGTAGTGTGTGGTGTGAGTGCGTTAGGGAGGAAGAGATACTAATACTTTATAACGCGACTGTTTAATATTATCTATAAAATGTCTCCGAATGATGAAAAAGAGGCTCCATTGCTCCCTTGGGACAATTTTAGTAATTGGGTCCATGCTATATGTGTGGTCACTTTCGATTTGGAGCTGGGCCAAGCTATGGAGGTGAGGCTTTGTTTGACGTTTTTTCCAAGCGTGTTTATGTAGTGTGTTTTACTTTTTAGTTTATCTGGTTGAATGTATTTTTTTTTTATCGTGTATGTTGTATATCGTGTTATTTTATTTTTATAATGGATAATACATCCCAAGCCTTTACTTATAGTTTATTGACCGATGTAGATAAATATAGTTTGTGCTTGCCCATAATGTGTATAGTCGAATATCAGCTAAAATTTACATTTTACCATTGGTTTTAGAAGAGAATCTTTTACTACCCAGTGAGGTGAGTGTATAATGGAAAACTATTTAGGGCCGAAGAACAGGGACTGTTTAACTTAGATTTCCTGAAAAATTTGGTTGATAATTAAATGTGTACTTTCACACGTTAAGTTTGGAGGAAAGCTGATGAAATTGAGTACTAAATCACATTAGCTTTGGTAAAGTTGATTCACCCGTATTAAGACACGAGTAGTGTTAATGTTTACTTTGACACCCCTGTCTCGAATATATTTCAGTTCAGGTTATTAAGCATTTATTCGCATGAAGTTTTTTGTTTCTCATACATGCATCCGTATTTATGCAGACATGGTACTTATTCATGTATATTATTGCATGAATATTCATATATATAATGCATTGTATGCAAGATATGGTATAAGGCCGAGAGTGAAATCTACTTCACTAAGCTTTTGGGGATAAATTTTTGACCTCATGGTAACATTATTTATTTGTTAATATGAAGAGAGAATGCAACTGCCGTGTCATTAATCACTTGCTTGACATCTAGGGTCATTTATAATTTTTTTATAAATGATGACTCAAATTGTGATTGTTACTGACTCAGGTTTTGGTTTGTTTGGATTGCACTATGGACGTTTCTGAAGTTACATATAGTACGCCTAGCTTTGCAAATACAGGTCTTTTGGAAGTTTTGCTGATTTTTTGCATATTTAGTGTATCTTTTGTATGATCCCAGGCTATAGTCTTTATTCTCTCTCCCATGGATACTCTTGTATTCAACCTTCTGCTTATACCTTCCTATAGCCATGATATATATATATATATATATATATATATATATATATATATATATATATATATATATATATATATATATATATATATATATATATATATATGCTAAACATAATCATACCTAGCATTCTTTAACTTTAACAATCATATTTGTATCACGTCTTACATCTATAGTACAGTGTGTATATGCCCTGTTAACCATTCAAAACTTCTATTGTTATGTGCAATATTACGAATCTAAGTCAAGTGCCTTCTTATTACCAGATCTATTACTCATTTCTATAATTTGAATAAAGCTTCTCTCGACCTCATTCCAAATTTTGTTTTGCACACCATATATAACCATTACATATATATTATACTCTTTAGATTTAGATTATTATTTCTACCCTTCATGATTATACCTAATAATCCAGTTTTTACTTTTCCTTTCAAAAAACATTGATATTTTTGCATGCGCTTTGCTGTAGATAAAATTCTATTCTTTGTTCCCTTTCCCCTTATAGCTGTTTTACACTTTCTATTACTATTCTATTTAAGAAGATATGATTTTCCTAAACCACGTACATTATATTTCTGACATAAAAAAAAAAACAATTTTTTAGTTTTGTATTGTAAGTGCTTCACAGCTTTCAGAGCTTCGTAATCGACATTTGCAATCAATTTATTGTAATTATTCTCTCAGCAGCGAGCACAAAGATTCAGAAAGTAAATTTTCTTGGACTGCAGCAGTTGGTATCTGTATACCATCCCCCCATATTGTGGCATTTATGTTTGTTGTATGTAAAGCCTCCTGTATTCACCATACATTCCATAGAATTATCTCATGGCAATTATTATATAGAATATCTTTCAAACAAAAGATAAAGCCAGATTTTACCCTATGAAATCTCCCAGTCGTTGTTATATGTTTGGCATGTGTTTAGATGATTGGCTGTCCCTTCTGATGCCAGCCATCTCCATATTGCTTTAATTAAGAACGTCACTGAGTTTTCTCTCCCTTCCAGTAGCTTTCTCAAAGCATCTTGTGCAGAATAGTCATCTCATAGAAGTCGATGTAGCATTTCATTGGTTTTCCTGAGGTTTTTCATGTTGCCTGTTTTTAGGTTTCATTAGTATGAATTTTTATAAAATGTCATTCGAAAAAGGGTTAAAATGCTAAGGCCCATTGAATACACTACCATTGGTAAATACTAGTCACTTTTTTTTTCTAATTCATTGGCATGAGCCTTCCAAACAGTCTGTTTTTCATAGCACTGGAATCTGCAAAGGAAATTATATATTGCAGGATTACAAAACTCTGTATGTAGTCTTTTTCTCAGTTCAATGCGGTATACAGTATAAGATTGCTGATACACGCATCGTGTGATGTTATCCATCTAGCATTTATACTTTAAGACACAAACAATGGTATTATCTAGTACGCTGTAGACTAAACATAGCTAAAAATGTTTATGTAGAATAAATTTTACCTTAATAGATAAGTGTAAAATTTTATTGGCTACATATCTTATTTTCTGATATACTTATTTACCATTGGGATAAAGACTCTTGTAATGTAGTATAATCTTATACATGTTGTAAATTTTTTGAAGGACGCAAAGACAGATTTTGAGGATAGGTACTAGACATAGTATACAGTATTTGCTAATTGAGCTCTGTATATTTACAGAGAGGAAGTTCGTCCTCTGTAAATTATCCTTTTGACAAAGCAGTGTATTTCGAGCTTTGAAAGTAAGAAGGAGATTGTTTGTTAGAAAAAAGATGGACCTGTTAGCATTGAGTGAAAGATAGTTAAGTGGGTGTGTGCTTTGATTTTGCCCCTTCCCTTTTAAAAGGGATTACGGCCCCTGTATATAGATTACCTACAAATGTGCTATAGAAATTCCGATCTTTTATTATCCACACAGTGCACTCTTTCGATAACCATTTAATTATTTTACACTTCTTTTACTTATATTGTAGGCCTACTCCACTTCATTTTATTAAGAGATGCTGATTTAAGATAATAATTCTGTAATTTGTACCTAACTTTGCCTTGATTCACATTGTGCATCTAGCATCTAGATACTTTCATATTCATTAATAGAAGTGTTTACAACTTTGATTTAATGTTGTGACTCATTGCCTTAGGCCTACCTTTTTAAATAATAATAATGATACATACATACATATACCTTGGCTGTTTCCCCCTTTACTTGGGGGGTAGTCGACGTCAAAAAAGGAAAACAGTTTGTGGAGAAGTTATTCTCCCCTCTACTCCCCTTCTTCTTTGACGTCTCACAGGAGGTTGGTACAAGGGGGGGATTCCTAGTCCCCCCGCCCCGTCCACATTTAGATAATAATAATAAACTGCTAATATTATTATTAGTAGTAGTAGCAGTACCTCCATTTTTAATAGAAAAAACTATATATATATATATATATATATATATATATATATATATATATATATATATATATATATATATATATATAAATCATTTTTTTACCCCGACCGGGACTCGAACCTAGGACTTATGATTACTAAGTCAAAGCGCTACCACTACACCACAGAAGGTAAAAGGAATCCAACCTTATAGCTTATATCTGCTATACTTAGGAATGAACGCATTCTAACTGAATGCCACTATGTTCATATTACAGATTCCCCAACCTCACTCATGGCTTCATTTTAGCATTTAATTCAATTCCCAATCTCATTCGGGCCATTAAATAACCAAATAAGCACATTACATATATGAAAACATGAATCATTGGTTTCCTTTTACCTTCTGTGGTGTAGTGGTAGTGCCTTGACTTAATCATAAGCCCTAGGTTCGAGTCCCGGTCAGGGTAAAAAAATGATTCATGTTTTCACATATGTAATGTGCTTATTTGGTTATTTAATGGCCCGAATGAGATTGGGAATTGAATTAAATGCTAAAATGAAGCCATGAGTGAGGTTGGGGAATCTGTAATATGAACATAGTGGCATTCAGTTAGAATGCGTTCATTCCTAAGTATAGCAGATATAAGCTATAAGGTTGGATTCCTTTTACCTTCTGTGGTGTAGTGGTAGCGCCTTGACTTAGTAATCATAAGTCCTAGGTTCGAGTCCCGGTCGGGGTAAAAATATGATTCATATTTTCACATATGTAATGTGCTTATTTGGTTATTTAATGGCCCGAATGAGATTGGGAATTGAATTAAATGCTAAAATGAAGCCATGAGTGAGGTTGGGGAATCTGTAATATGAACATAGTGGCATTCAGTTAGAATGCGTTCATTCCTAAGTATAGCAGATATAAGCTATAAGGTTGGATTCCTTTTAC
The DNA here is from genome assembly GCA_037179515.1 of Halocaridina rubra. Lineage (NCBI taxonomy): Eukaryota > Metazoa > Arthropoda > Malacostraca > Decapoda > Atyidae > Halocaridina > Halocaridina rubra. The sequence goes on along the minus strand of JAXCGZ010017343.1, from coordinate 13,865 downwards.
CTTCTGTGGTGTAGTGGTAGCGCCTTGACTTAGTAATCATAAGTCATATATATATATATATATATATAATATATATATATATATATATATATATATATATATATATATATATATATATATATATATATATATATATATATATGTTCCAGATTTACGTCACAGACTCCCTTTTCTACTAAGGGCTAGGACAGTTGCCTTCTTGCGAAGGACTTGTTTTGGCAAATGTAATCGTTACCCTGTGTGCATGCCCTTGCTAACCTCAGACCGTGATGGGGCGCGAACTATATGTATATATATATATATATATATATATATATATATATATATATATATATATATATATAAAGTACTTATTAATTTCTTGACCTAAACTGGTCACCTTCTCAAAGTACAATGGCAAGAGATACAACTAGCAAAACAGAAGAACACTTGAAGAGTGTTCTTTTCAAGTGTTCTTCTGTTTTGCTAGTTGTATCTCTTGCCATTGTACTTTGAGAAGGTGACCAGTTTAGGTCACGAAATTAATAAGTACTTTATATATATATATATATATATATATATATATATATATATATATATATATATATATATATATATATATATATATATATATATATATATATATATATATTTTCGTTGTTTGATTTAATGGGCTTTTCCTACCAATTTAGACTGTATGTTAACAGTTCAGTGTTATATATATATATATATATATATTATATATATATATATATATATATATATATATATATATATATATATATATATATATATATATATATAAAAGCATGCATTTATGCATGTGGGGCCCTTTCCCGAAAGCACTATTAAGTAATTACGTGCAGATCATTCACTCACTCAGCAGCTCAGCTTCTATTTAACAGTAAGCTTTGGACAATAGTTTTATGACAGTACCATGGTCGTCATGCATTCATGAAGCCTTCCATTCAGATATACTGTTTTATCATCCACACTGATGACCTGTACCGTATCCCTCCTACTGTTTCATTCTTTTAAGCTGAGTGATGAAATAATCATATTGTGTTGCCAGCACTTAAGGGAAAACAGTTCAAGGTAGTGGAAGAATACGTAACAATAGAGTCTCTCAAGCGTGGAAATGAATATGTTCGTGAGAATATGAGGGGTGATAGAAAATAAAATACATGCATAATCGTGGGAATATACAAAATGGTGGAAAGAATTACATAACGAAGTCTCAGTGTCCGTACGGGAATTTTTTTTTTAATTCCTGTTTTGTGTTAAATTGCTACTATAATAGTGAAGCATTCTCTCTCTCTCTCTCTCTCTCTCTCTCTCTCTCTCTCTCTCTCTCTCTCTCTCTCTCTCTCTCTCTCTCTCTCTCTCTCTCTCTCTCTCTCTCTCTCTCTCTCGTTTTTTCATTAAAATTGATAATTTCTATACTTGTTATATTTGTTGACTTTTATCATGCGATTTTTTTTTTTTTTTTGAGGGGGTACTTTTGGGGGACTTGTCCCTCAGTAAATTATAGATACTGCATAATGTTCGCTGTAGACGTAATGAGCATGTTTTTTAAAGCGAGTTGCAAGTGTTTACATATCAGAGTATGCATATGCATCTCCCCTTCCTCGAGAACAGCACTAATATATAGACTCATTCTCATTAGCGTGACCAGCTAAATGAGAATGTGTTTTACCCTTTTAAAAGTGCAGGATATGTCACTTATTCCATTTTCTATTGCTTAAATCCAAGAAGTGACATGGTTTAGTCATTCTTAAACAGTCTAAACCTAGGATACCATATTGTTAGTTAGCTAGACACGCACAAATGGATTTCAGAAACGCATCTGACGCGGTTCTGTGTATGGCTAGGATCCCATGTGGGATCCTAGCCTTACACAGAACCGCGTCAGATGCGTTCCTGAAATCCATTTGTGTGTGTCTAGCTAACTAACAATATGGTATCTTAGCTTTACACTGTTCAAGAAATTGGGCCAATGAGTGTCTTACTGTCCCCTTGTGTTACCATTAAAACGTCTGTCCCCTTGTGTTATCATTAAAACGTTTTCGGTTGAGCGACGCTAGTATCAACATTTGTTTATATTTTTCTGTTATCTCGGGAGAGTTACATGACTACACACGCACACATACAGTTTATGGTTAGCTGCGTGGATTTATACAGTAATACTTGCATAGTATTTATTTCCTAGTTGCAGTGAAAGACATTTCATCTACATATGTCTTTACCTGAACAACTGAAAGACTGGTCCTAACAATGGCCTCTTACTGTCCAGCTATATAGAAAATGTTTGTCTGACAATGGTTATTAAAAAAAATACAAAATGGATGAAAAAAAATTTTTACTTCTTCCTTGAACATCATTGTTATAATTTGCCTTAGATATTTCTAACAGCTTTTCACTAGTCTTAATCTTTAATTGAAGCCATCTCCATAGCCTATTCTTGTGGAGTTGCTCTATCTCGGTAACCTACTGGAGACTTGGCCTGGTGTTTGTTTTGACTAAGAGGTTTTCCGGTTTATTTATTTATTTTGTATAACTGAGATAAACGCAGCTTTAGCTAGGTTTACGAAGACTTGTGTTTCATACCGTCATTATTACTGTAAAGTCATATCCGTCATATTAAAGAACCTGACTATTATCTCATAATATGACGTAGCTCTATTCCAAAGTGGTAAAGACATTTAAAATAGTAGTGAAGCTATTCATGTCTAACTAATATGGTTGTTTGAATATATGTCCATCTTCCAAGACTCTGTGTCAGTTTGATGGAGATTACAATGCCATTATACAGTAGTTTTGTAACCTTTTTCAATAGGCTTTTATGCGACTCATTTCTATTTAAGATCTGTTTTCTTTTTTATGTCACTATTAATTCCCGTTTCATTAGGAGTGGACACACTAGTTAGAATTTGGGAATTAAGTCTGGTTGCCCTTCCAAACGTTTCTGCTGTGGGCTCGAACAAAGGTTTATCACTTACCAAGTCGAGTGTTCTAACCGCTCCTTTTCATGAAGTAAAATTTTCTACCAGTTGTATGGTATTAGTTCAAGGAATGTCAATATTATTTAAAACTCATTGAATGAGAAAATTAGATATGTATATTTATTTATTTATTGTATTTTGATTGACACTTTTCCCCATTATCTTATCTTTTCAAACTTTGTCGCGTTTTAGCGAACAATAGCGCTTAAATATTGGCAAAGTTTAGCTTTTTCTATCGGTTTTTTTTTATTAAATTTCTTCTTTCGCTATTATTATTATTATTATTATTATTATTATTATTATTATTATTATTATTATTATTGTGGACTTGTATGGTTGTAGGTAGTCAAGTATAAATGATCTCGTCGTAGAATCCCGAAGTAATAAGAAGATGATTCCACCCCCATTTGAATGGGGACAAATTGAAACTTATGAGTTCAGTGCTATACTTTTGACTTCGGAATCACATGTAGTTTTTTGTTTATTTTTGCACGATAGCATTCAGAACAGCCATTTCTGTCCATTTAAAACTCGAGCTCAGGAAATTACTAATAATCGACACAGCTCCTCTGCTAAGATGGCTGGGTCTATCGAGAGAGGGAAGCTATTACCCTTTCAGTAACCCAAAGTGGCTGATGGAAAGCGACAATACGAATCATTTTTTGGGATCATACAAAGGTCCCAAAAAGGCCTTTGGTTAGTTCCTACTCGTCTGACATATGCACCCACTGACCATAATATAACCGATTTTGCTCTCTCTCTCTCTCTCTCTCTCTCTCTCTCTCTCTCTCTCTCTCTCTCTCTCTCTCTCTCTCTCTCTCTCTCTCTCTCTCTCTCTCTCTCTCTCTCTCTCTCTCTCTCTCTCCACGCCCTGCACGGTTGCACTCAAACACAGCATAGCAGGTGTTTTGTAGAAAACAGGATCGTGAAATAACCTTGAGATGATAGTTCGTGTTCTGTTCCTCCCTCTTCATATGGCCTTCATGCATCCACACCTATGGTTCCTCTCTATCTGTCTTTCTGTAATATATGTATCTCTGTCTGTCTGTATATCTAGTTTTCTATATCTCTCTATCTATCTATCTATCTAGCTATCTATCTCATCATTATACCTAATTGTTCTTTCCCACTAAAGCGTGACAGTTTCATGTAAATGATACAGCTACTTCTATTGTTCAGCTATTTTTGGTAGTGTGGTGAAGTACTTTATTATAATTGTTATTATTAAAATTATAATTATTATTTTTTTATGAGGAGACCACAGTTTTAAATAACACTCAAGGGTGTAAAATAATTCTCTTTGAGACTCAGACGGGGGCCAAAGATCATTAGTAGGCAGATCTCGGTCACCTTTGAGATTCTAAAACTTTGTAGATTTGTGTTGAATTTTTTTTTTTAACTTCGCTACATTAACTTGTTTTCTGCGCAGTCACTCCTCAACCAAGCGGTTTCATTCTACTGCACAATATCATGTCTAGCGCTAACATTTTTGAGTATTGAAAAGATGTTAGGTATTTGAGTTCGTCTTATCGATGCTCAGTGAATGAACGTTCATTTGAACGCTGATTAATTAACATTAGTTATAAATATTGTGTAAGAAAAAAATATTTTGTCAAGTTGAAAATAACTCATGACCAGTCTCTTACCGTTAACCCCCCCACCTATATATATATATATATATATATATATATATATATATATATATATATATATATATATATATATATATATATATATAGTCACCGTGGCTCAAGCGATAGCGTCCGCGACCTTGTCTGAGGCGTCAGTTCGAGGGTTCGCGCCCCGTCACGGTCTGATGTTAGCAAGGGCATGCACTCATGGTAACGATTACACCTGCCAAAACAAGTCCTACTCAAGATGGCAACCGTCCTAGCCCTTGGTAGGAAAGGGAGTCCGTGACGTAAAACCGGCACAACAACAACATTGTATTGCAATTACTAAAAATGTCTTAAAATACCGAACATTGCTGTGGCTGCATATGACTATTGCGTTTCTAAATCCACATTTGGAACAAAACTAGTCCCTCAGTCCTCATTCGAGCTAACAATGCAGTGGAGACAGTTTTGATTATAATTATATATTACCCAGCCCAAACTTGGAACGAATTGAGTTTTTTAGGCCTATTCGAGATATGAATTTAATGGAGACAATTTGGACTTTTGAGCGAAACTTGTTCCTTAGTTCTCTTTGGATTTCATGGAAAAAAATTGGATTCCAGTTTCATGAATTTATCCACTACTCTTCTTAGCCCAGAGTGGTAATGCTTGCTGAACTCGTTAGGTTCATTGAATACCTTAATGAATATATTCATATAAGGTCATGAGAAGAATCTTTTCTACAAGCATACGTGCTTCGTCAAGAAGCTTACAAATCTGGTGTCAAGAGATATATTGAGGTGTGTCCTTGATGTTACGTCTCTGGCAGATAAAACAATTGCAGTCACTTTGTCTATCATGAGAAAATTATACATTTAACGTGGTCGTAATACGTTGGTGGAAAATATTACGCCACCCCCTGAAAATTGTCTGAAGACTGCAGCTTCATGATCAAACTGTCTACCAGTCTCCACAAACGATGATATTGAGAACTCTCTTCATTTTATATTTATTTTGCTAGCTCAAGCGATCAACTCTCTCTCTCTCTCTCTCTCTCTCTCTCTCTCTCTCTCTCTCTCTCTATATATATATATATATATATATATATATATATATATATATATATATATATATATATATATATATATATATATATATATATTATCCGAGTGTATGAACAAAACAGCTGACGGAGGAAGTAAGGATGGACAGTTATAAAAAAGCCCTATTGCGCTCTCTCTCTCTCTCTCTCTCTCTCTCTCTCTCTCTCTCTCTCTCTCTCTCTCTCTCTCTCTCTCTCTCTCTCTCTCTCTCTCTCCTTCTCCTCCTCCTCCTCCTCTTTCTTCTTCTTCTTCTTCTTCTTTTTTTAAACACACTTGTGACCTGGCTTTTTTTTTGTTTCAGTGAGATATTGCGTTATGTTGGAAGACAATGATCTTAAAAACTTCATTATTTAGTTCTGAGCAGGAACAGCCAGCCTATTCCTATGCTTCTTAATGTAACACTATTAACTCGGAGTAATGCACTCTTCTTTGTAGCCTTTCAGTACGTTTGCATAGGCTGATGAAAGTTTATAGCCCCAAAAAAGTTATGCTAGTACCAAAAGTCGTGCGCAGCTGATGATCCTCGGTCACCTTGAACCAGTGTAGTGAATCCGGAACAACGTGGTATTTGTGCTTCATTCTGACAAATGGGGGGGGGGGGATGAAAAGGCCAAAGTTCCGATGGAAGGATATTATAGCAAATATGCGGGATAAGGGGCAATGGG
>JAXCGZ010017343.1:0-2500 GCA_037179515.1 Halocaridina rubra | reverse complement strand
ACTTTCTGGGTTTCGGGAAAGAATTGAAGCCTTCATTGTCATGAAATTAAAGCCTTTACAGTCCTTTGTTACAAGAAGTAAAAGTAAATATTGTCTTCTGTTTTTGTAGATGTTTTTGTTTGTTTGTCATGCGTTGCTCGCATTATCAGCTTTCACTTTGAATACCGTCAGTGATATTCCACACACACACACACACACACACATACATATATATGTATATATATAGATAGATAGATAGACAGATAGATAGAAAGATTTACGTTTATAAATTGGACAACTTTATATCTCTGAATCTCGGCTCATTTCTTCTGCAATTACATCTTATAATTCGTCTGAAACCAGATCATTGCTACATATTTATGCAAATAAGTTATTCACGAAATTCTCTCTCTCTCTCTCTCTCTCTCTCTCTCTCTCTCTCTCTCTCTCTCTCTCTATATATATATATATATATATATATATATATATATATATATATATATATATATATATATATAGATATATATATATATATATATATATATATATTTACACACACATATATATAAATAAACATATATATATATATATATATATATATATATATATATATATATATATATATATATATATATATATTTACACACACACACATATATATATATATATATATATATATATATATATATATATATATATATATATATATATATATATATATATAATGGGATGGAGAGTTGATTTAAAAAACTTTAGCAAAGAACTTCGTGTTATTGATCAGTGCCTCATTGCATTTTTTTGTATTATGAGTATGACGCTAGGACGGGCAAAATAATGGTTTAATACAATTGGATAGTAAATAATTAGGCTTATCCCGAAAGCCACCTACAACCTTTGTTAGGGTAGGTTAGGAGCAGGAATTCTTAGTAACCTTGGTATTTTTTTTTTCATTTTATCTCCTCGTCGCTGGTTGAAATGACTGTAAAGCTTAAATTATTTTGTTTTTTGCTTTCTTATATTAAGCCTTTTTCAGACTCAAGTTTATATATATATATATATATATATATATATATATATATATATATATATATATATATATATATATATATATATATATTCAAAGAAACGCATTACCATATGTGAAAACATAAATAATTTTTACCTCGACCGGGACTTGAACCTAGGACACATAATTGCTGTGCCGAGGCGCAGTTGGTACCGCCTTGGCACAGTAATTATATTGACGTAAGGATTTTAGCTATCTCATCTAATGACACCACTTCGTAAGATAATTGCCTCCTTACGTTGTATACTTATACTTATGGTAGCGTGGTTGGTGAAAGACATCTTCTTATTCATAGTTTATTCTTATTTTAACATCTATGTACTCAGAGCTCCTATTACTACAGTTCCTGTCACGACTAATCCCTGAGTCCTACCCCCAAGAGGGGGAGGCTAACTCAGCTGTACTGTGTTAGCTCTGCTGCTGGCAAGGCCCGGTCTCTAACTCAACTCCCTCTGCCTTGGGTGGTTCTTGAAATACCCTGAGGGGAAGGCGTGGCTTGACATCCAACTTGGCAAATCAACTCCAGGTTCGAAGTGGATTCCCGCCTATCTAGGGGAGGGGCTAATCCAACGAGCCTATTGCAAAGGAGTGGGTGGTAATAGCCTATTGCCATTGGGTATCTCCCCCGGGCTTGTACTTCACATTTAGGACAAGGGTTTCTGTGTGGTATGGGGAATAAAGGACTGGTTTACATCTCTCACCCTCTTGAGCTATGAAATACGCCAGATGCCAAGTCTCACGGGACCCGCTATATATCTTCGTGACACATCTTAATTGTAGGCCTCGTCCTATCACACTCTGGAGAGTGTGTTCAACGTTACCTTTGACCCTAGCCCAAAAGTCCTACGACATCCCTCCCCACCACACTGAAATATCTCTTATTTCAGTTTCATCATCCTAACTAACATTTGTTTACAATAAAAACGGGGCCGAATTATTTAAGTTATCATCTAAGAAACCCTATTTCTATGAACCCTATACAAATTACACAAACATAACATATATATAGTACTTCTACAGACAACTAGAGCATGCAGTCTATTTCCTTGTTGGAAATCTGAAATACAAACATATTCTTATATTTAAACAACATAATTCCAGTGTGTAACTAATAACAAACATAAATTAAGATCAAAAGTCAGTTTAAATCAAAACATTAATTCATCTACTTCTCTCGTTTCTTTAAAAGACAAAATTGAGTTAATTACAGTAGGATTATGACTCATTTAGAACATTAGCAAACAATTAAGTAGGGTATTAGCATGTATAAACATGTAAAATGCAATAGACTATAACATCAACAGTAATTTCTATAAGAGACCTTACCTTCATAAATTCTATTCCTATCATTATTAGGGGCATTGATTTGTCTTAAAATTAAGCCTTAAAAACTACTCCTGAAACAAAACATGTTTGACTGTGTGTAAAGTCAAAATATTTATCGTCTTTATATGC
>JAXCGZ010017342.1:60000-78569 GCA_037179515.1 Halocaridina rubra | reverse complement strand
AACAAAGAAGGGGGAGACATAAACAAAAGGACTCATGAGACCTGAGGGATTAAAAAAATTTATGATAACAGGACAGGTCTAATCCAAACGAATCATCCTCAACCAAGAAGCCGCCAAGATCATTAAACCATTAACAAAGAAAAATGTTAATCCTTAAAATGGTAAATGATCTGAAAGAAGATAGCCCCCAACATATTATTATAATTAAAAGAATATTAATCTGGTTGGGGGTTTATCTTGAGGGATAACTTCGTTGAGGCAGCGCTTCAGGAGGGCTTTATCAATTATGTCAGGGGTCCATTGCCCCCTAGATAGATTAAAATTGTCCTTCATTTCAATGAGGGAAGATTCCACAATTTTCCGTTTGAATTGACAGGTACTTTTAAATAGCATAGTGGCACCACTCCAATCAATCCGATGATTATGTTCATTGATGTGGGTAAAAATAGCTGAATTTTCTTGATTATATCTTACTGCTCTCTTGTGTTCTAAGACTCTCTGGGATAGAGAGCGGCCTGTTTGTCCTATGTACACTCTATTGCAATCATTACAGCTTATTTGGTATACTCCTGCATTAACTTCTTTTTTGTTTTGGCTAACGTTAACTAATTCTTTTCTTAAAGTAGTGGGATAGTTAAAAGTGAATGGGGACTGTTTACCTAATGTATCATTTATGACGCCTAGCTTTTGGTGAAAAGGAAGGAGGATTTTGTTGAAATTATTCTCTTTGGGGGTCCTGTGAGGATTGTAAAAAACATGTTTAGCTTTCTGCAGAGCTTTGTCTAAGAAAAAGGGAGGATAACAAAGTTGGTCAAGCTGAGAATAAACCGTTTGAATTTCATGTTCTAAATAATTGGAGCTGCAAATCCGGAGGGCTCTAAGGAATAAATTCGAAGCTATACCTAATTTTACTTTTTCTTCATGATAACTATAAAAGTGCACATAAGACGCAGAGTGGGTGGATTTTCTATAGACTTTAAAGTTGTAACCCCAAGTATCTCTAACAATGAGGACATCAAGGAAAGGCATTTGGTTTTCATTTTCCCATTCTACTTTAAATTTAATGGAAGGAACTAAACTATTTAGTTGTGCTACAAATTCGTTAAAGGTACCCCAAGCATCATCCCAATAACTAAAAATGTCATCAACATAGCGCAGCCAAATCATGTTGGGAGGTTTGATTTCTCTCAGAAGCTCAGTCTCAAAATATTCCATATACAAATTGGCTAAAATTGGAGACAAAGGACTTCCCATACTACAACCGAACTTTTGCCTATAAAAATTGCCATTGAAAGAAAAGACATTAGTACTCACGCAGAGTCTGATTAATTTGATAATTTTTGCTATGGGTAAGGGGAAATCCTTTTTAAAGGTTTCAAGTTTCTTAGCAAGGAAATTAAGTACAGAATCTATTGGGACATTTGTAAAAAGTGATTCTACATCAAGACTGAGTAATTTAACCCCATTCATTGGAACATTGGATAACCTAAATCTCTGAATGAAGTCCTCTGAATGCTTTAGGTGCGCTTGGGAAAATTTACCTAGATATGGGGATAGTAAGCTGGCTAACCATTTAGCAAGTTTTGAAGTGAAAGAGTCGCGGCATGAAACAATAGGACGCAGAGGAATATTTTCCTTATGGGTTTTGGGCAAGCCATAAAAATACGGGAGTTGAGGATTAATAACTTTAAATTTCTCAAGGACCTCCCTATCACATTTTGACTGAGCTATGTCCCGAACATTTTTATTGAAAGTGGCAGCAACATTTATTAATGGATTTTTAGAAAGTTTCTCATAAGTATTGGAGTCATTAAGGAGTTGCATAGCTTTACCTATATAACAGTCTTTATTCAAAAGTACGAGTTTTCCCCCCTTATCAGATTTAGTTATAATGATATCATCTTTTTGTTTAAGCGACTTAATAGCCAAGAGAAACCTTCTAGGAAGTGAACCCTTACTATCGACTTTATCAAGCAAATTAAGAATAACCCCCTTTAAGCACATACTATTTCTATCAAAACTATTATTAGCACAATACTTATCAAAACCGACTATATAATCAAGAAAATTATTTTTCCCTGGTTTTAATGCAAAATTTAATCCTAGTCCTAATACCGCCAATTCGTTTTTTGTAAGCCTATGGTTGGTTAAATTGAGAACATTGTCATTTAGGGATATTTCATACCACAAACTACCATTCATTAATTTTTCCAATTTTAGTTGCAATGAATTGGAGTGGAGGCCACTAATGTATGAAGCCCTGTCAAAAGCAAACCGCGAAAGAAAGTGGTAAATACCTTCATCTGGACAAACTAAACGTAAATGATCTGAAGCTTGGTGGAATCTTTTCCTAGCAGACTTGACTTCCATGGTAGCAACTGATAGCCGGTCTTGAAGAAACAGTCTTATGAAGTCGGGAAAGATATCCTTTTTGCTTGTCCATCTCCTGAAACCGAACATCTTTGGGCAGACCTGTTCCACTATGCATTCTTGAAGGAAGAGTTTTTGATTCTTTTTCTTAAATAAGGCGAGAAGAGCATTTTCATAGAATCGATATGAGCTTCTCAAAGCAGGGGAATAGCCTAAGAAGTGTGACAGACTTGGAGGATTCATTATGGGCAACAATAAATAAGTACAAACTGTTAGCATACAGCACTAAATAGTAAGGAAGCCCATCAGTGAAACAAAACTTATAAAACAATGCTATATTTCGGATCCTAACTGGATCCCTTCTCAAGCACAACTGAGACAAAATAACAAAGAAGGGGGAGACATAAACAAAAGGACTCATGAGACCTGAGGGATTAAAAAAATTTTTGATAACAGGACAGGTCTAATCCAAACGAATTATCCTCAACCAAGAAGCCGCCAAGATCATTAAACCATTAACAAAGAAAAATGTTAATCCTTAAAATGGTAAATGATCTGAAAGAAGATAGCCCCCACCATATTATTATAATTAAAAGAATATTAATCTGGTTGGGGGTTTATCTTGAGGGATAACTTCGTTGAGGCAGCGCTTCAGGAGGGCTTTATCAATTATGTCAGGGGTCCATTGCCCCCTAGATAGATTAAAATTGTCCTTCATTTCAATGAGGGAAGATTCCACAATTTTCCGTTTGAATTGACAGGTACTTTTAAATAGCATAGTGGCACCACTCCAATCAATCCGATGATTATGTTCATTGATGTGGGTAAAAATAGCTGAATTTTCTTGATTATATCTTACTGCTCTCTTGTGTTCTAAGACTCTCTGGGATAGAGAGCGGCCTGTTTGTCCTATGTACACTCTATTGCAATCATTACAGCTTATTTGGTATACTCCTGCATTAACTTCTTTTTTGTTTTGGCTAACGTTAACTAATTCTTTTCTTAAAGTAGTGGGATAGTTAAAAGTGAATGGGGACTGTTTACCTAATGTATCATTTATGACGCCTAGCTTTTGGTGAAAAGGAAGGAGGATTTTGTTGAAATTATTCTCTTTGGGGGTCCTGTGAGGATTGTAAAAAACATGTTTAGCTTTCTGCAGAGCTTTGTCTAAGAAAAAGGGAGGATAACAAAGTTGGTCAAGCTGAGAATAAACCGTTTGAATTTCATGTTCTAAATAATTGGAGCTGCAAATCCGGAGGGCTCTAAGGAATAAATTCGAAGCTATACCTAATTTTACTTTTTCTTCATGATAACTATAAAAGTGCACATAAGACGCAGAGTGGGTGGATTTTCTATAGACTTTAAAGTTGTAACCCCAAGTATCTCTAACAATGAGGACATCAAGGAAAGGCATTTGGTTTTCATTTTCCCATTCTACTTTAAATTTAATGGAAGGAACTAAACTATTTAGTTGTGCTACAAATTCGTTAAAGGTACCCCAAGCATCATCCCAATAACTAAAAATGTCATCAACATAGCGCAGCCAAATCATGTTGGGAGGTTTGATTTCTCTCAGAAGCTCAGTCTCAAAATATTCCATATACAAATTGGCTAAAATTGGAGACAAAGGACTTCCCATACTACAACCGAACTTTTGCCTATAAAAATTGCCATTGAAAGAAAAGACATTAGTACTCACGCAGAGTCTGATTAATTTGATAATTTTTGCTATGGGTAAGGGGAAATCCTTTTTAAAGGTTTCAAGTTTCTTAGCAAGGAAATTAAGTACAGAATCTATTGGGACATTTGTAAAAAGTGATTCTACATCAAGACTGAGTAATTTAACCCCATTCATTGGAACATTGGATAACCTAAATCTCTGAATGAAGTCCTCTGAATGCTTTAGGTGCGCTTGGGAAAATTTACCTAGATATGGGGATAGTAAGCTGGCTAACCATTTAGCAAGTTTTGAAGTGAAAGAGTCGCGGCATGAAACAATAGGACGCAGAGGAATATTTTCCTTATGGGTTTTGGGCAAGCCATAAAAATACGGGAGTTGAGGATTAATAACTTTAAATTTCTCAAGGACCTCCCTATCACATTTTGACTGAGCTATGTCCCGAACATTTTTATTGAAAGTGGCAGCAACATTTATTAATGGATTTTTAGAAAGTTTCTCATAAGTATTGGAGTCATTAAGGAGTTGCATAGCTTTACCTATATAACAGTCTTTATTCAAAAGTACGAGTTTTCCCCCCTTATCAGATTTAGTTATAATGATATCATCTTTTTGTTTAAGCGACTTAATAGCCAAGAGAAACCTTCTAGGAAGTGAACCCTTACTATCGACTTTATCAAGCAAATTAAGAATAACCCCCTTTAAGCACATACTATTTCTATCAAAACTATTATTAGCACAATACTTATCAAAACCGACTATATAATCAAGAAAATTATTTTTCCCTGGTTTTAATGCAAAATTTAATCCTAGTCCTAATACCGCCAATTCGTTTTTTGTAAGCCTATGGTTGTAAGCCTATATATATATATATATATATATATATATATATATATATATATATATATATATATATATATATATATATATATATATATATATATATATATATATATATATACATATATATATATATATATATATATATATATATATATATATATATATATATATATATATATATATATATATATATATATATATATATATATATATATATATATATATATATATATATATATATATATATATATATATATATATATATATATATATATATATAATTGAACATGTAAATGCAAGATCCTTATTTCCCAGATTGGATGAGGTAAAATCTATTATTGTTTAGAGAGAAATTGATGTTATGTATGTACTAGGGCCATGATTAACAGGCAATGTATCTGACAGTCTTATTTTCATCCCAAGTTATAATGTCTCTAGATGTGATGATGGAGTGGGTGGTAGTCTTAGTATATATGCAAGAAATAACATAGCAACTGTTCAATTGCAGAATAGAATTATCTCATGTGATAGAGTGGAAAATGGATAAACGATTAGTATTAAAGTTTCCTTCCTTTATAATATGTGTTATGAACAGACATCCCAAGGCTTCATTATATAGCTTCAAATATATACTTGATAGTTGACTACATTTTTCCCTTGCGAAAAAAAGCAAATTCTTACTAAATGATTTGTCCCTGTCTAACCCTATGAACTCCCTTATAATTTCTTCACGCAAACTTCATAAGGGTTTTCGCTCGCTAAAGACGAATAAAGCATCTGGTATCGATGGTATCATTGCAAGGTTCCTTAAGGAGTTTGTGGATGAACTGGCTCCCGTGCTTTGCCGTCTTTTTCGCTTCATTCTGTCAACCAGTATCTATCTTTCATTTTGGAAGAATTCTCTAGTTCAACCTGTTCCAAAGAAGGGTGACCGCTCTATTCCTTCAAACTACCGACTTATTGCCCAAACCTCCTGTACTGCTAAAGTTTTCGAAACTTTGCTCAATGCTCACTTCTTGACACGCCTTGAATCTAACTCTCATATCTCCAATCACCAATACGGCCTTTTAAGACAAGATCCACTAGTGACCTCCTGTCCTATCTTACTCATGTATGGTCATCTTCTCTGAGGAACTATGGGGATTCCTTTGTCGTCGCCCTTGATATCTCTAAGGCTTTTGGCAGAGTCTGGCACAAGGCTCTATTGACCAAACTCCCAGCCTTTAACTTTACCCCTTCTTTCTGTTCTCTGATTTCCAGTTTTTTTTTACTGACCTCTTTATATCTGTAATTGTTGATGGTGCAACATCTAGCCCTTTCTCTGTTACCAGTGGTGATAAACAGGGCTTTGTTCTTTCACCTACTCTGTTCCCTCTCTTCTTCATTGATCTTTTTCAATTCCATTATGCCTCTCTTCTTCATGCATTTGCTGATGATTCTGCCCTTCACTTTTCCTCTGCCTTTTCTTCACAACCATCATTTGCTACTCGTAATCAGTCTCATATCACTCTTTCTTCTACTCTCAGCTCCGATTTGCGGAGGGTATCTGAGTGGAGCACTCAAAATTTAGTGAAATTCAATGCCCCCAGGACACAGTTTCTGACTATGTCTTTATCTTCTTCTCCTCCTGATTACCCTATTGTCTTCGAAACTAACGAGATTTGCCCTCTTAATTCTATCAACATATTATGATTCCATATAACCTCTAACTTGTCTTGGTGGAATAACATAATCCAAATTTCTAAATATTCATCCAAAAAAGTGGGGGTTTCGTTTCGTTTTCGTCATTACTTTTCCTCTTTACAGTTACTTAAAATATATAAAGTTCTTATCCGTCCCTGCTTAGAATACTGCTCACACATCTGACGTGCTTTTTCTTATACTTATCTTCTTGATAAGGTGAGTTTAAGGCAGTCAGACTCATTAATGACCCTTCATTTACTTCTAATCTGGATTGTCTCTCTCTTCGCAATAAGGTATCTTCCCTTCTCTTTTCTTTGGCTACTGCTTCCATCGCTGCTCTGATGAGTTGACGGGTTGTATCCCTCCCCCACTGTCGAGGCCGCATTACACTCGCCAAGTGGCCTCATCACACAGGTATTGTGAGTAAATTTGTAGCTCATGGATTGGTATGTGCAGCGACTGCATTTTCCCATCTAACTCCAGACTCTGGACCTCTCATCCTCCTTCTGTTTTCCCTAATTCTTATGACCTATCATCCTTCAAAAAGCAGATGTATCGTCATCTCAGGACCTAGTCCTCCATATCTCTGGTTCCTCTGTACTTTGACTGTTTTGTTTTGTCTGTCGTTTTCCTTTGTGTAACATTACCTCATATATGCCTTATTCTTAACCTTTCTCTTTTCCTTCGTCTTTGATTTTCTCGTGCCCGGGCCTTTATTGATGAGGGCAGATTTGCCTCTCCCAGTGTCACACTCATAAGAAAAAATGGTAATCTCTTAAACACTGAAGCAAAGTTATAGAAAGTAATTTCAATATAAGAATTTATACAGCTAATAAGCATGTCAACTTGCATTATCAATGCACTCAAAAGACTATTTTGTTGTAATTAGTAGCTTTAAAGGAGAAGTTTTATAATCTGAATCATCGAACTGTCTTATTTCTGATCATAGTTCAGTTAATAGTTTCCTAAGTATCCTGATCTATGTATCACATCAAAATCTTATTACTAATAGGTAACCTAAGCGCAGTTGTGAATGAACACAAGAAGGTTGTACTCTTTTAATATTATGGTTAAAGAACAAGTGAAAAATCTGAGCAATTTATTATCTTTTATCTTAAACTTTGGTTCTCCTTTAGTTTCAAAGGTAATGAATTACCTGACCCTCTACCCCTCGGGAAAGTAATCTTGAATTATATAAAGCATCACAATGATGAGTAAAGAAATTTTTTCATTCCAAAAAAGCTACATACTATTGAATTAAGCTTGAGGGTGCAAGAGTACACAAATAATGTAAGGGACTTTATTAATACAATTGTACTATATAAAAAGAGTAAATCACACGGTGCAGATATAGTTAATAAGAAATATTCTACAATAAAATTTAATAATTATTTTGCAAAAGTAAGGAAAAATGTGCTCCAGAAAACACAGGCTTCTTTGCCAGGGCTTGAAAACAACTATTATGTTAGTATCCTTTTTCAATTTCTCCTTTTCATCCTCACCCAGTAGATGTAGGTACTGTCATAGAAACTGTATTGACCTTTAAAAATAAGAAAACTACAGAATAGATTGTATCTCAAGTAGATTTAGAATAAACTCTATTCAATTAAGGGCCCTATGTTTGGCAGTAATCAGTAATACCTCTCTTTACGGGTGTAGTTCATGATGTTTGGAAATATGCTACAGCATGCCCTATATATAAAAGTTGCCAAACTGAAGATCTCTCATATTACCGTCCTATTTCAATGCTCCCTGGTTTATCCAAAGTTATGGAAAAATTGCCTCAGAACAATTATGCAAATATATGAAAGCAAAATAATATTTTCTCAAAAACTCAGATGGTCTTATCGCAGACTACAGAACATATATATAGTGGCACTAATTAGAATATGAAGTGTAATTTTTTGACATTCTACGACCTCTCTTAGGCTTTTGATAGCGTTTCTCACCCTGTTCTGTTCCGAAAATTAAGAAAATAACGTAACATCGTTCTCAATCCATATATTAAATCATTCTCAAGCAGCCAAAATAGATTTTTAAAGATCCCTAAAACATGTGGTATAATTTGGAGTGCTTCAAGGATCGGTACTCGGTCAATTTCTTTTATTTTATTTTTCTTTATTGTAGATGACCTCGATAGCATAGTAGTAGTTGGAATTATGGTGCAGTTTACGGGCGATGAGCACTTACAACATTTTGCAAATATGCATCCTCTCATTCATCAGATAGTATTAACCATGATGGGAGTAAGTAATTAGTGTATAATGAATGGCTTAAGATTAAAACCCAGTAAGACTTATTTCATATACCTTGGGTCAAGACAACACTGACCATATTCCAAAAGAATCATCAATTAAAGCAGGAACAAAAAGTATGACACCTAAATGTATAAAAATTCAAAGCCTGATAGTGAGCTGTTATTTACAGTTTTGTAAACATATGGAACCCATGAATGCGAAAGCAAGTGGATTATTAAAGTTTTTGAATTCTATCGAAGATCAGTTTGATAAGGATAATAGAAAAGTGTGTTGAGTCATTATTTAAAAACATTTATTGCATATTGTGAAGTTCTTTTGGGATCATGTAACAAATGTTTAATAAAAAAAAATAAAGAGTCAAAAATATCAGAGTTTTGCTGCTGAGATGGCTAATGATTATGGCAAACAATATGAGAGATGACCTTAACTCCTCTCCCACTGATAAATGTTCCTGGTCCTAAGCCAAAAACCTCTTCAAAAACTTTTGTAACTCGAGCTTTCCCCTTCTCATCCGTTTTGATGGTTCTATAGCTTGATCTCCCACTGACAAAGCCAATCTCTTTAGCTCTCATTTTTCTACCAACTCTTCCGTAAACGATTCCAGCGCATCTGTCCCTCAATCTTTACCCCTCTCTAACCCTATGCCCTCCCTCATCCTTTCTTCACTCGAAGTTTATAAAGTTCTTTGCTCGCTAAAGACGAATAAGGCACTGGTCCCGATGGTATCCCTGCAAGATTCCTTAAGGAGATTGCAGATGAAATGGCTCCCATGCTTTGCCGTCTTTTTTGCCTCATTCCCTCAACCAGTATCTATCCTTCATCTTGGAAGCTTTCTCTAGTGCAACCTGTTCCAATGTAGGGTGACTGCTCTATTCCTTCAACTACCGATCTATTGCCCTAACCTCTGAAACTGCTCACTTCTCACTTCTTGAAACGTCTTGAATCTAACTCATTTATCTCTGATCACCAGTTTGGTTTCTGCTAGGCAAGATCCACTGATGACCTCGTGGTCTATCTTACTCATGAATGGTCATCTTCTCTGAGGAACTATGGGGAATAATTGTCATCGCCCTTGATATCCCTAGGTCTTCTGACAGAGTCTGGAAAAGGCTTTGTTGGCCAAACTCCCTGCTAATGGCTTTACCCCTTCTCATTGTTCTCTGATTTTCAGTTTTCTTTCTGACCATTTTATATATATATATTTCATGGGTATGATACCGGAACAGGAAAAAACTGCCCTCATCAATAAAGGCCAGGGCACGGCAAAACATGAAGACGAAAGAAAAGAAAAGGGTTAAGGACAAGGCATAGATGAGGAGATGTCACACAAAGGAAAACGACAGACAGAAAAAACAGTCAAAATACAGAGGACCTAGAGATATGGAGGATTAGGCCCTGAGATGACGATAGGTCCGCTTTTTGAAGGAAAATAGGTCATAAGAATTAGGAAAGACAGAGGAGGGGAGTTCCAGAGTCTGGAGGTAGATGGAAAGAAGCAGTCGCTGCACCGACCTATCCATGAGCTAAAAAATCTCATCACAGTACCTGTGAGAGTAGGCCTCTTGGCGAGTGCTACGCGGCCTTTTCTTCATAACCTTCATCTGTTACACGTAAGCAGTCTCGTATCACTCTGTCCTTTACTCTCAACTCTGATTTTTAGAGGGTATCTGAGTTGGGCACCCAATATATAGTTAAATCTAATGCCTCCAAGACACAGTTTCAGCCTATCTCTTTATCTTTTACTCCTCCTGATAGCCCTATTGTCCTCGAAATGAACTAAAGTTACCCCTTAAATCTATAATCATATTAGGTATCCAGAGAGACTCTAACTTGTCCTGGAGTAATCACACGATTTAAATTGCTAAAACAACATCCAAAGGATTAGGTGTTCTGTTTCATTTTCGTCATTACTCTTCCTCTTTACAGTTACTTAAAATTTATAGGTCTTTTCCGTCCCTGTTTAGAATAATGATCGCACATCTCGATTGCTTCTTCTTATACTTATTTCCTTGATAGGGGTGAATCTAAGGCTGTCAGACTCATTGACACCCCTTCTTTTACTTCTAATCTTATTATCTTTTTTTTCACAGTAAGGTATTATCCCTTTATCTTTGCTATCGCTACTGCTTCCATCGCTGCTCTGATGAGATGGCGAGTTGCATCCTTCCCCCACTGTCGAGGCCACGTAACACTTGCTAAGCAGCCTCATCTCACAGTTACTGTGTGGAAATTTTTAGCTTGCGGATTTTTCGGTGCAGTGACTGCTTCTTCCCATCTACCTCCAAACTCTGGAACTCCCTTCCTCCTTCTGTCTTAATTAATTTTTTTTAACTATCTTCCTTCAAAATGCAGATCAATCGTCATCTCAGGGCCTGATCTAGTCATATATCTTGGTCCCTAGAACTTTGATTAATCTTACAGCTTGTTCTTTTTACTTTGTATATAAGTACCTCATCTCTGCCTTGGCTGTAACCATTTTAATGTCGCTTCGTCTTAATCTTATCTTGGGGCTCTGGCCATTATTGATGAGGGCAGTTTTCTTGCCTGTCCCGTTGTCACACTCATAAAACAACACCCTCATATATATATATATATATATATATATATATATATATATATATATATATATATATATATATATATATATATATATATATATATATATATATATATATATATATATATATATATATATATATATATATATATATATATATATATATATATATATATATATATATATATATATATATATATATATATATATATATATATATATATATATATATATATATATATATATATATATATATATATATATATATATATATATATATATATATATATATATATATATATATATATATATATATATATATATATATATATATATATATATATATATATATATATATATATATATATATATATATATATATATATATATATATATATATATATATATATATATATATATATATATATATATATATATGTATATATATATATATATATATATATATATATATATATATATATATATATATATATATATATATATATATATATATATATATATATATATATATATATATATATATATATATATATATATATATATATATATATATATATATATATATATATATATATATATATATATATATATATATATATATATATATATATATATATATATATATATATATATATATATATATATATATATATATATATATATATATATATATATATATATATATATATATATATATATATATATATATATATATATATATATATATATATATATATATATATATATATATATATATATATATATATATATATATATATATATATATATATATATATATATATATATATATATATATATATATATATATATATATATATATATATATATATATATATATATATATATATATATATATATATATATATATATATATATATATATATATATATATATATATATATATATATATATATATATATATATATATATATATATATATATATATATATATATATATATATATATATATATATATATATATATATATATATATATATATATATATATATATATATATATATATATATATATATATATATATATATATATATATATATATATATATATATATATATATATATATATATATATATATATATATATATATATATATATATATATATATATATATATATATATATATATATATATATATATATATATATATATATATATATATATATATATATATATATATATATATATATATATATATATATATATATATATATATATATATATATATATATATATATATATATATATATATATATATATATATATATATATATATATATATATATATATATATATATATATATATATATATATATATATATATATATATATATATATATATATATATATATATATATATATATATATATATATATATATATATATATATATATATATATATATATATATATATATATATATATATATATATATATATATATATATATATATATATATATATATATATATATATATATATATATATATATATATATATATATATATATATATATATATATATATATATATATATATATATATATATATATATATATATATATATATATATATATATATATATATATATATATATATATATATATATATATATATATATATATATATATATATATATATATATATATATATATATATATATATATATATATATATATATATATATATATATATATATATATATATATATATGTATGTATATATATACATATATATATATATATATATATATATATATATATATATATATATATATATATATATATATATATATATATATATATATATATATATATATATATATATATATATATATATATATATATATATATATATATATATATATATATATATATATATATATATATATATATATATATATATATATATATATATATATATATATATATATATATATATATATATATATATATATATATATATATATATATATATATATATATATATATATATATATATATATATATATATATATATATATATATATATATATATATATATATATATATATATATATATATATATATATATATATATATATATATATATATATATATATATATATATATATATATATATATATATATATATATATATATATATATATATATATATATATATATATATATATATATATATATATATATATATATATATATATATATATATATATATATATATATATATATATATATATATATATATATATATATATATATATATATATATGTATATATATACATATACATATATATATATATATATATATATATATATATATATATATATATATATATATATATATATATATATATATATATATATATATATATATATATATATATATATATATATATATATATATATATATATATATATATATATATATATATATATATATATATATATATATATATATATATATATATATATATATATATATATATATATATATATATATATATATATATATATATATATATATATATATATATATATATATATATATATATATATATATATATATATATATATATATATATATATATATATATATATATATATATATATATATATATATATATATATATATTTATATATATATATATATATTTATATATATATATATATATATATATATATATATATATATATATATATATATATATATATATATATATATATATATATATATATATATATATATATATATATATATATATATAAATATAGGTGTGTGTGTGTGTGTATGCGTATATGTGTGTATGTGATTACCTAATTGTGATTACCTAATTGTGTTTACGGGAAAGAGCCCAAAGCTCGTATCTTCCCGACTCCTGATCGGTTCCATTTTATACTTAGTGATACTTATCATACCTGGCCTTAAAATAATGGATTGAGATAGCATTAACTACCTCCTCGCTTAGCGAATTCCAATTATCAACTACTCTTACACTGAAAAAGTATTTCCTTACATCCTACGAAGAAGTTTTCTTACGAAGCTTCAAACTATGACCCTAGTTCTAGAGCCAGCCATATCAAAATATCGATCCCTATCCACTCTATCATAACCATGAAGGAATTTAAAGACTGTCACCATATCTCCCCTCACTTTTCTAGCTTCGAGTGATGGTAAGTCTAATTCCCTCAGCCTCTCATCATAACTGAGATTGCGTATTTCTGGCACCAGTTCCGTGGCATGTCTTTGAACTTTTTCAAGCTTAGCTATGTGCTTTTTCAAGTGCGGATTCCAATAGGGGGCTGCATATTCGAGTTTTGGCCTCACATAGGTTACATAAATATTTCTGAACATTTCCTTGTCCATGTGCCTGAAGGCTACCCTTACATTTGATAAGAATGCATATGCTGTCCTTACTATGCCATTTATATGTATTTCTGGAGACAAATCTGCCAGTATGTTTACTCCTAGATCTCTCTCATTTTCTGTCTCTTGAAGTTGTACTCCAGCCACCGAGTAGTCAAGCTTGGGCCTTCTTGCACTTGTACCCATTCTCATTACCTTACATTTTGAAGTATTGAATTTCATTAGCCACTTTTCTGACCATTCATGCAGATTATTTAGATCCTCCTGAAGTTCTCTACCATTGTTCTCGTTTTTTACTTTCTTCACAATCTTTGCATCATCTGCAAACATATTCATGAATGAATTTACAGACTCTGGTAGGTAATTTACATATACAAGGAACAAACGTGGCCCTAAAACTGAACCCTGTGGAACTCCACTACTAACTCTTCTCCATTCAGACACTGAGTGTCTTACTCTAACCCTCTGTTCCCTTCCTTCTAAGTAAGTTTTTATCCATTCCAAAACATTTCCACCTATTCTAGCCATTGATTGCAGCTTCCTAATAAGTCTCCCATGTGGAACAGTGTCAAACGCTTTCTGGAAGTCTAGGAATATGCAATCTGCCCACCCCTCTCTTTCCTGTAAGATTTGGCTTACCTCATCATAAAATTCTAATAAGTTTGTTACTGTTGATCTACCTTCTCTGAAGCCATGTTGCCTCACTGACAAAAAGTTGAAGGATTCCAAGTGAAGAGAGATATGTTTCCTTAGTAGTTTCTCCATAACTTTGCAAACTATGCTGGTCAAGGAAACTGGTCTATAGTTCAGAGCCGTATCCCTCCTTCCCTTTTTGAAGATAGGTATCACATTTGCTTGTTTCCAGCATCTTGGAATCTCCCCCGACTCCAGTGACTCCTTAAATATGATACTTAGTGCCACTGATATTGTGTTTGCGCATTTTTTAAGCACATGAGGGGATATGTCATCGGGACCTGTAGCTTTATGAACATCTAAATCAATCAGCGCTTTGCATACCTCTGTGGCTGTAAGGTTGATGTTCTCTAATACCGGCCCTTGAGCTTCTATCACTGCAATCTTAGGGGGTGGGGTATTTTCTACTGTAAATACTGACTGAAACTCCTTGTTCAATTCTTTGCAGATCTCTTCATCCGTCTCAGTGATGCTTCCATCCGCTCTCTTTAGCCTTAAAACCTGTTCTTTTACCTTCAGTTTTCCTCTGATAAAGCTGTGGAAAAGCTTAGGATTTTCTTTAGCCTTCCTGGTGATGTCCCTCTCATAGTCTCTCTCTGCCTCTCTCCTTTTACTTAGGTAGTCATTTCTTGCTCTTTTGTAGGTTTGCCAGGCATTTATGCTTTTTCTCCTCCTATGCCTTTTCCAGCATTTGTCTCTCCACTCCTTAGCTCTTTTACACCCATTATCAAACCATTTCTCTCTGGCATGAATTACACCTACTTTGGTGACAGGTATGCAGCAATCTACTATCTTCCCATATTTCTCACAAAAGATGTCATACATTTCTTGTACAGATTTGTTGTAAAATAAGGTTCTCCAGTCAATAACTGCAAAAAGCTCATTCATTTTGATGTAATCTCCTTTCCGATAGTTCCTCCTCATGTCCTCAGTGCCTCTACTCTCAGGAAGAATATCTTCAATGATATACTCCATCAACAACACACAGTGGTCACTCTTTCCAATTGGTGGTTCATACTCAATATTTTCAATATCCAACACATTATCTGTAAACACTAGATCAAGTAGTGATGGCTCATCCCCACCCCTGGCCCTTGTTGGTTCCATTACATGTTGGTGTAGGAAATTCCCTTGTACGCAATCTAGGAATCTTGCCCCGAATGAGTCCTCACCACTGTGTGGGTCAAGATTTAACCAATCTATCTCTTTATGATTAAAGTCTCCCATAATAAAAATCCTACATTTTTTTTTCCCGTGCCATGTTAACAACTGTGTTTATGACTTCAATAGTACCTGTATGACTTTCCAAACTTCAAGCCTATTTTGGTTCCTTGGTGGGTTGTATACAACAGTTATTATAATGCTCTCTGACCCAGTATTTATGCGAGCAACAAGAAATTCCTTGAACTCACTTTCTATAGCCAAGTTTATTTCTTCGACTTGAATCCTTTCACTTATGAGCAGTGCTATCCCTCCACCAGTCCTCTCAGATCTCTCAACCCTTAGTATTCTGAAACCCTTAGGAAAAACTGTGACACTGTTTATGTCCTCACTCAACTTAGTCTCTGTAATTGCTACTATATCTGCCTTACTGTTGTGAATCCTATCTTTTAATTCTACTGCCTTACCAGCTAATCCATCAGCATTTGTGTATAACAATCTTAATGAGGCCCCATTCCCTGATCTTCTGTCATTATCTTCTTTATCTCCCCTTTGTCTGGAAGAACTCTGTAATGAAAATTTTTCTTCTCTTCTTCATTTCTTTCATCATTTAACCTTCTTGCCTCTTGCAACAAGTTTTTGATCTTTCCCATCTCTTCCTGTGTTCTGTATTGTCTAATGAACACTTCTTTGAATTCTTGAAGGTCTTTTAGACTTTTTTTTCTCAACAATATTTCCCTACATGTTTCCCCTCTCTCAAAGGTTACTTTTGTTGGTCTCGGCTTTCCTTCCCTCGAATATTTACCTAGTTGGTGTATGTTTACAATATCCTCAGGACCACATACTACTCCAAGCTTTCTTATCAGGTCTACAACCTTAGCTTTATTTTCTTCAAGTCTCCCCTGCCATGTTGGCTCCTGGGATTCGCTTATGCCTGAGATTACCACTGTCTTCTCCTTATCAAGTGCCTGTCTGATGAGTGGGTTTGCCCTTTCCATCACAACGTCTTTCATTTTTTTCGATTACTGTCTCTTTATAGTCAACTGTTTGTATGTTTTCCAGTGCCACCACCTTTACAGCCTCTTTTACTGCCACATTCCCCTTTAGTGCATCAGCAAAGGAAGTTTTCATGGCATCATTTTCCATATTCAGCTCCTGGAACTCTTTTCTGAACTGTTCAATGTTTTCCTTAATCTGGACATTCCAAGCAGCAATCTCGTCTCTCTCAGAAGAGAGCAGTGAACTAACATCTAATTCCTTTAGGTTGTCATTCAGCTGTTTGTTTTTATCTTCTTGTTTAGAAAGTCTAGATTCTAGTTGACTCTTTTCCCCTTCCAGCTTTTGTGCGTGTGTTTGTGCGTGTGCATAGAGAGAGTAAGAAGTGTGTAGTAAAAAATAAACTTCGTTGAGAAAAGTATCAAATATTGGGTACTGACAAACAGAAAGGAAGACATGGCAATCTCTTAATTTTAAGGCGTTACACTATGTTTTATTCACTCTATGTGTTTCAGAGCCAATAGAAAATTCCTCCAGAGTTTTCACAGCTCTTTCTCACCAATCTTTATCGTTTATAGCAAGAGTTTTGGGTATCAACAATTCTATTCAATTCTCTTGGTACCCTTTCACTCTTTTCTTTTTCACACGAGCCTCCTTTATCTTGATTTTCTAATCTCTACTTTTCTCGTTATCTGGGATTGGATATATGCAGACTTTATTTTGCACACACAGCAGCGATATTTCCTATTGATTTTCCAATCTCTCTATTTTTCTTTTTAAAGAGAAAGACATTTGTCGTATTTTAGGAGCTTCATTTTGCGAAGTTTTTCATCTGATATTTTTTGCTGTTTTCGAATATGCTTTAGATGCATAAAGTTATAATGAAAATCTTCTCTTGGTTAAGTC